>JACYXH010000281.1:227500-257800 GCA_026745465.1 Lota lota | reverse complement strand
AGTATTCAGAGGACTTGTTGTGATTTGCACACACTGGCTGACCCCATCGGTTTTCCTCGCCTCACCTCTCACCTACTTCTCCGTGTAGACTCAGGCCATAGGCTAACAAGCCATAGGCTACAGGCCACATGCTAGGACATGTTCACACACCTTTTTATGGACATATACTTGATATACTTGGATATAACTCTTAAAAAATGCAGGGAGGACTGAATTGTCCCTAGCAATAGTTTTGATGAACAGCCCCCCGTGTGAGGTACACACTCTCTGGACATCCTTTGTATCTCCATTAATCATGACAAAAATATTTGCCCCCCTTGTACATTATAAACTAAATTATAGGAAGATCATACATTTTCACAACATTCTTTGGTAACAGACTTTTGGAGCTGCAACATCTCCCTGATGACTACACGGGAAAATGGGGTGTATTCGTGGGGTGTTGTTCGAAGCCAGAAACCTTTACCCTAGCTGGACAGCCTCCAACTGAATTCAAGCTCTGAAGAAAGGGCTCTTTATGTAAGCAGGAACCGTTTTGCTTCATTCCCAGTCCAAGACCCAGCTGAGCCATAGAGAAAGGCTGTACCAATCAAAGTATCAATTTATTCCAATCTAACTTTATCCATATCCAGCATCACATCACCGTGAAGCAGGCCAAAGCTTCGTTAAATACTTTAACGCCTTTCTCTGTTTTACATTTAACAAATGTATTCAAAGTTCTTACAAAATGGGTATTATTTGCCCCCTCACGTTTCCCTGATTTTAATTGCAACGGATTTAAACTTCTTTATGTCCTAAACTAAGAGATGGCCAACAGCCCTTGGCGTCAGATGTGATTTGCTTAAGTTAAGCCAGGGTAGTGTGTGTGTGTGTGTGTGTGTGTGTGTGTGTGTGTGTGTGTGTGTGTGTGTGTGTCTGTGTGTGTGTGTGGGGGGGGGGGGGGGGGTCAGTGGCTCTTTGGCTTACCGACTGGAAAGTCCTGCTGCGTCACGCTGATTGTTTGGCTCATGGCGTCTGCCTTGGCGCTCTTGGTGGCTTCCTTTGTCTGCTGGATCTGTGAAGGTTGAGAATACACGGTCAAACATTGAGAAAAAAAAAAACAGACAGCCCCCCCCCCCACCCCAAACGGTGCAGATGTGTCTCTCCCTGTGCATCATGGCAACAGGTATATCCTTACCTGATTTTGCAGGGATCTGATGCGCGTGCTCTGCTTGTCCAGCTTCTCCTGTTGCAGATGTACTCTAACCATCAGGTCGTCAATGCGTTTGTTCTGTGCTTCCAGCATTGACTACAAAAGAAGAGGCAAGGTGCCATCAGCATGACGTTCAAACCTCCACAGCAACCATATGTGTCAAAGAGCCACGCGTTACATAAAGGAACGACGCAACACACGCTAGCTGAGAAACTGAGCCCAATAAGTAGGCATTTGTTGATTCTGCATAGAAGGGCAAAAGTCTCAAAAGCCATTCGTCTGGAAAAGTCATTCAGTGCACCGCAACACGTTGTCTTTTGCACCCGGCCATGTTCAGCTTTTATGACTCATTCAGTACGGGATTTTTCCACCCAATCTCTGCAAAGTATCTCAAGCCCATGCTGGACTGCAGATGGCGAACCGCAGCGCTATAAGCTTGTAAAACGTTTGACTCTTTCGCACTCCCACCGATGGTCGTAAACTACAGCCCCTTTCTAAGGAATAGCAACCTTTATAATGTCGTGATACACATGCGCCACATCGTTTTTCTAAATCATCCAAGCATTTCCTGTGCGTCTAAGTGGAACTCTATTCAGATCCCCTTAGAGCCCATAGAAATATCGTCACCATTAAAGCCAACTGTTCTTGTCGATCAAAACTCTTTGGTAGAGCAGTAAAAATAGTGACCACGATTGTTAATATATTAAACATGTAGTTCCTTCATTTCTAACCATTTGAAAATGAATGTCGAGGGTGTGGTTTCATTCAAGCGTGCATCATAACATCTAGCAGCTGTAGGTGGCATGCCTGTTGCATGCTGCATTCAAGGGTAATGCAGAGGCAAAGGGCAGAGATAATCCCCTAACAGCCTTATCGTCTTCTCTAATCAACTCGACAGCACCATTTCCTTTCCACAGAATCACCGTCAAGACGTGTCTCTGCTCACCTGGATGGCTCGGCCCTCGCTGGCGTTCCTCCCGGCGTTGGCGTCGGCCAGCGGGCCGTCTCCCTGCAGCATGCTGTTCACCTTCTCCTCCAGCCGGCTCATCCTCTCGCCCGCCACCCGGCGATCCTGCTGCGCCTCCTCCGCTCGCCTCCTGAGCTCGGCGGTGGCGTTGAGCAGTCGCACCTCGCGGTCCTCCAGGCCGTGGGCCCGGGCCCGCAGCGCGTCCCCCTCCGCCCGCAGCCTCTGGCTCTCCTTGCCCAGCTCGCTCACCGTACTGTTGGAGGCCTTCAGCTTGCTGGAGATGTCCCTCATCTGGACCTTGGTCTTGTCCACGTGCTCCTTCAGCCCCTGGCCCAGCTGCAGCAGGCCGTGTGCGATGACGTTCACGTCGTCCCACGCCGCGTATTGCGCGCGCTTCTCCTTGCCGCTGGCTTTGCCCTCGAAATGGGAGCCGGCGGCCATCAGAGCCGCAAGGCAGAGGGTCACAGCGGCCAGAGTGTTCCTCATTGTGCTTCAGTTGTCGACGAGGAGGTGCAGGGTGAATTAAAAAGGCGGTGTGGTGCAGCAGTAGAGTGACGAGGTCTCTTGATTGAAATGTCCTCTGCTGGATGCTACTGAGTGTCTCTCTCTTTTGGTTATCAGAGCTCTGGTCTCTGCCTCTGCAGACGTGTTACCGCCGCTTTATAGTTTCACCTCCCTCGCATGCCGTCAGACGGCCGCCGCTATTGGCTGGCCCCGAAGAGCAGTGGGAGTGGAGTTCCTCTCAGGTTTCTCTCCCCTCCCCGCCTCCTCACCCACCTCATCTCCTCTCTACCCCCCCCCCCCCCCCCCCCCCCCCCCCCCCCCCCCCTTCCTGATTAACTGTTTCGGAGCAGAAAGGAAGAAGAGGAAGAGTGATGTAGCATTGGCCTGATAAGATCACTGCAATTATCTCTAGCTTTTTCCTTTGACTTTATCCCTGACTTTATCTTTAGGTACGTCTCAAAAGACGGACATTTGGAACAAGTGCTGTGTCCCAACTGTAACAGGAACACACTAAAACAAACAGCATTATGGCCTATTGCAGTAAACATGTCCTGTGATACGGAAACGAAGATCCACAGAGGATGGGACCATGGTCAGGGTTGTAATGTGGCGAACAGGGACTGTCCGTTTACGCAGATACTGTAATCTTCAAGGCCATGCCATATGACGTATGACATAGTCATACTCATAATAATAGAGAGGAAGATGAGGAGATGAAATGGAGAGTTGCTGATGCCAAACAGGTCCAAAACTGAAGGCAATTACAAGCCTAAATTCTAGAATACCCTTTAATTCAGAGTATAGCAGTATATAACTGCATATGCTGCATTAAACCTTTACTTCTCTGTACCGGCAGTGGCCGGTACAGAGAAGTGTTTTTCTAATGTGTTTTTCTAATGAAGGGGGGTGGCGATAAAAAGGTCACAAATAGGAACTAATATGAGAGGACATGTGTTGCATTGATTTGTTTGACATTAATGTGGACCAGGGAATCCAAACGTTATGCTTTTAAATGAAATAGGTTAGTCAAATTCGCTAAATAGTTATTAATCAGTTATCAATTAGTTTAATACATGTAGTTCAGTTAAAACGAAAATATGTGTGACACTTTCTGTCAGGAAGTGAAGCAAGAATGTATTTTATTCATTAGAACAGGCCTCTCACCACGCCATTTCACTGATGCAACCATTAGTCAACTACCTCTCTTTAAAGGGCCAATCGAGGAAGCGAGTGGGGCCGTTCCTGCCCAGTCCCCTCGGGTCCCCTCGGGGTGCGCTCGAATGAAGTCAGTGGCACAATAGCGCACACGTCAGCAGGGAAGCTGGCACACGATGCGAGGTCTGCGGAGGACGTGGGCCCACCGCTCCGGCAGAAAGAGAGACGAGTCTCGTTTGGGGAGGATGGAGGACTGTGAGAATTGGGGGAAAGTTCACGGCGCACAGAATGCTCACGTTATGCGGCAATTCCCAAGGTCCAGATTATTAACGCCCCAGGCGATACACGATCCACTGACAGGCTACAAAAGAAGGAGGAACGGGCCGGGTTAACCCCGTGTCTGCGGAGGAGGAGGCTAATTAGGTGAAAGGTAACAGCGAGATTGCGCCGACGGGAGCACCGTGAGGTTACAACCGTTTCTCACATGCCTTGCGGGCACAACGCGTGGATGTTTTTCTTCTTACAAACACACTGGTTTAACAAAAAAAGAGGCATTCCTCCATCGATGGAGAAATGCCAGGAGATGATGGAGATGGAGAAATGCCATCAAATATATATATATATAAAAAAAACGGGAAATAGTAGCATACACCCAGGCCCTAGTTGGGTTAATGCGAACCGAATTGCTTTATTTAATTACAATCTGACATCCACATGTCGGATTGTCCAATGCTGATTGTTTCTGTATATGGTTTGAGTTAGGCCTTGGTCTTCATGTTAGACATTAGTGGTCACGTGTTTCGAGGAAAAAATATAGACCTACACAAATTAGAATAGCATATCTTTTATAAACGGGGTAACCTTTTGTGACAGTGAAGATACATTTGCAGCAGGGCAGTAGTGTGGGGCCTGAGGGCCCGGACAGGCCCATGTTAGGCCTTTAGGCCAAATTAATGTGTAGGCCCAGTGTTACCGTTTAATGGTTGAATTTCACAGAGATTAGTCCAACTAAAAATCATGTTAAAGAAATTAAAGGGACATAGGTATTAGGCCTACTGGTACTTTTTAATAGAAAAGAGTGCCATGCTTTTGTTAAAGAAAATGAATCCAAAGTCAAAGGTAACACTTTTTTGAACTAAATTTCTTAATTGTTTTATTACTGAGCGAGCCTAGCCTGAAATTTGGCACACTTGACCAGATTAATTTGCAGGCTACATATAAATATGTTTAGTATTGCTTATATTGTAAATGTACGCTACAGCAGGGCCAAAATTAAATAAGTTCATTAGAACCTATAAGCCAAGAAATGAACACAATCGTTCGCATTGAGACAGTACTGAACAATCGACTAGGCTTGTTTTTGAGCAGAAGAGGAAGAAGAATGGAGGTTACAGTTCATGTCTTCGCCTTGAAGTGTAGCCAAGCCCCTCTGCAGTTCCAGGCACGGAGGAGGAGGACAACACCCCACCCCACAGCTGCTCATTCAATTCCCGCAAAATGGCCCCAAAATGGCTTCCGTCTGATGGTGGTGACCTTTTACCTAGATTCTCCCACTGAACATCTGGATGTGCGTCAAGCTCGATACTGTATGGCGGCTTGTGGTGGTTGTAACTTGTCGCGTGTAATGAAGTCAGGGAGAGGAGATGGTTTACTGGGGATCTAGAAGCCACCGATGTTTTTGATCATAATGGCCAGGTGGGAATAGGGCCTCTTATAGGGTCAGTGTGACGATCCCGGTGTGGTGGAGTAGTACTGGTGGAGTAGTACTGGTGGAGTAGTACTGGTGGAGTAGGAGCCTGATCTGCATTAAACAGGTTATCTCAGGCCAGTCATGGGTGGGGTTGCGGGTGGGTCGGGTGTTGCCAGAATGTACTCTGGATATTTGGGGTAAACGTGTAGCCTATTTATTATTGATTATGTTTTGGAACATGATTTGTGGCTACAAAATGAGAGTGCAGTGTATTTTTTTTTTTTTGTAAATAGAAAACAACAGATATTATATGTCTCGCAGTCATTATGAAAGACGTTGTGGAGATGCAGTCATTTTCATGCGTTTGTAAGGCCATGGATGGGGTGTAGGCCTACGTGCTGATGTGAACGTAAAAGGACGGATTCAGCGTCTGCGGGCTGCGCCCCTGGTCAAGTGAGAAAACATAGAAGTTGCAGGTATTCTACTGCCACCTAGCGGTACGAAGGGGACATTCTTTCTTTCCTTCATTTCTTTCTTTCGTTCCTTCAGTGTTCATATATGTGTTAAAACAAGCTAGGTAACTTTTGAGTTACGTTTGACAGAGTGACTTTTTGTGAGTGCAAATATTTACACCTGGCTGTTTGTTGGTCCTTGTTGCAAACTTTTTGTGGACTTAAATGTATAAATTATTGGTAGGTCATTTTATTGGCAGTTTTAGCTGGTATCTGGTTATCAGATCCTCATTGGTATAATACACAGCTGGAGTTTGCTGAACTTGGTAGCAGGTTACAGTGCCAATTGGCAAAAGTACAAACTATATCAGACATGTTTCAAGCAAATCCTTCAAACAAAGAGCATTGATACATCCTAAATGTATCACTTAAAACAGAAAACCCTTCTTCAAATGGTGAACCAAAAATATTTTGGGGGTCAACTTATTGAGAACAATAACATTGATATCAAGTATATCGATCATCAAACATGTTGCCCCACAGATCCTACAACTTTGGCCACCCCTGGTCGAGACACTTTGAAGAATAATATTTTGAGTGGCAGGGTATAAGGCGATATAGGTTTTACTGTTAGGACATAGCTGCATGTGTGTTTGTTAGCACAACGCTGTTTATCTTTAACGGCAGTTACCCTTTCGCAGGTCACATCCAACGTCTGTTATTTATAGGGTGTCTGTCTGTGTGTGTGGGTTTGGGCGGAGGGGGCTGGGGGCTGTATGGTGGGTCTGGGCATGCCCAGGGAAAGTGCTCTCAGCTGGGCATGCCCCGGGCAGCAGGCTGCTAGGACTCCTTGCTCTGTGCAGCTGTAACAGAAGACTACAGGAGCTTCATACTGGCATGGATGATAGTATGCTGGGTAGAGTCCCATGCACGCGCACACACACAGATACACACACAGATACACACACATATGCACACGCACTGGCACGCAAGCACACACGCTCGCACACACACATACACACACACATGCATGGTGCACACACCATGTATCAAATTACACAAAAACACATTCTTGGCCATGGTTAGTTTGTATCTAGATTCTATTAGTGCAAATGATCTAGCCCTGTCTTCCCCCTCAAGCCTTTCCTCTCTCTCTCTCTCTCTCTCTCTCTCTCTCTCTCTCTCTCTCTCTCTCTCTCTCTCTCTCTCTCTCTCTCTCTCTCTCTCTCTCTCTCTCTCTCTCTCTCTCTCTCTCTTTCTCTCTCTCTCTCTCTCTCTCTCTCTCTCTCGCATTCACACACAAAACACATCGAATTGCAATCCTCACATGGCATGGCCTTGACCCTGTTTACATGCAGGATGCACACACACACACACACACACACACACACACACACACACACACACACACACACACACACACACACACACACACACACACACACACACACACACACACACACACACACACACACACACACACACACACACACACACACACGACACCCGTGTCCCAATGCATGGAGCCAGAGCTGCCATGTGTCGGTCAACAATGCTGCTGCCTCAGGGACCTGACCATACCTCCTCTCTCATAGATGCTGCTGGTTGCTTTTCCCTCCCGAGGCTCCTTGCTTCTCATAACCTCTCTCTCTCCCCCCACCCCCCCCGCCTGCTAGATGGAGATCACATCTGGATGGAACAAGTACAGAATGTACGGGGGGGGGGGGGGAGAAGGGAAATATTTTGGGAAATGTTTGATGGTCTGTCTTGAACCGGGCGTTCCATGTCAGTGCCAGTTGTGGTGTGTGTGGCCTGAGAACACAGGCAGTGTACAATATGGCACAGCCGTCAGTGGGAGTCAAGACGCTTAGAGAAGATGGGGCACATGGTGGTGGTGGGAACCCCTGGGAGAAGAGACGGCTCTGGACATGCCGTTGTCCCGTCGTGGGTGAGCCTGCTGACGTTCCTTATGAGGGTCAGAGGAACAGGAAGTGATCATGTCTACTGAGGGGTTGAACACGGCATCATATTAAGGGCCATTTTAGCCTTCTGACACATTAATTGTCTCTTATCTCAGGGCTAGTGTTAGTTTGCGGCTATTGTTAGCATTGCGCTACTCTTAGCATTGTGCTAATTTTAGCGTAGAGCTAATTTTAGCGTAGGGCTACTCTTAGCATTGGGCTACTTTTAGCAGTGGGCTACTTTTAGCATAGGGCTACTCTCAGCGTTGGGCTAGGATAATATAGTACATTTAGTTGCTAATGTCAACTTTCATCACAACCCTACAATAAATATAAATGGCTGCTAGATAAGACGGCGTATTTCTGCTCTCTACCACCGTCTCAATCTAGGTGACCGCCCGTCAGACTGGGGATGCTAAACAAAGTACATGATTTTGTGTGTTTGTGTGTGTGTGTGTTTGTTTGTGTGTGTGTGTGTGTGTGCGTGTGTGAGTGAGTGTGTATGTGTGTGAGTGTGTACATAGACAATGTCATTTAATCTTATTTAATTTACATTATCCTTATCCCTTCTATTCTTAATTGTATTGTGTTTTCCTGCATTGTGTTTCGCTATTACATCCTCTGTGCACTCTAATCTTGTGCAATGTAATGTTATGTCTAGTATAATCGAATAGTAAAACACAGGAAAATCTACATATCATGCAGACAATGTTTAATAGATCACTGTCAGTGATTAGCCATCTGGCGAATGATGGCCATGATTACATTGACCTTCTTTGTACTATGCAGTAACTATTTTCATATGAAGGACACGTCCCGCTTCAGATATATACATTGTTCCTGCCGGATCCACTTGGGTATGTTGGGTCAAATAGCCCACGATCGGGACAATACATAATTCTACAGCCAGTTGTTATTAGATTTTCTGTTTCACTCGAGCAATCGCCTGAGCTTAACATTTCGTTAGACGTAACAATTATTGTTTAGTCTCCCCCAAACTCAAGCACATTTCTTTGGTCCTTTCAGTCTGAGCTGTTGTTGTTGTCGTCGTCAAGGCTGTCTCATATTGCGGGTGAATGGATTGCTCTGAATGACTACTGATGCCTTCAAATAAAGACCTAGAAGATCTCTTCAATGCGGACGCACTTCCGGATGCTAGCTGCTCACAATGACTATGATTCACCAATCACACGCTCCCCCCTAACTCCACTCCACTCTTTTCCACTCCACTCCTCTCCCATACAATTTCCTAAGAAGCAGTTGTGTTGGGAGAGCAGGTCAGACTGAGAGAGCCACTTCAACTGCACAGGGATTTTCTCTCTAAACGTCCAGCATCTCTGGGAAAGAATGTGGACCTGCTATAGTTAGCCACAGCCTCTCGCTTGCCAGCAGATGAGTGGTTGAATGTTTGGGAAAACACTTTGCGGACGCTGGGCTCCCTCAGGGGGTCTGACCTGGTCACTGCTTCACAGCTGTCCTCTTCTCTCAAGAGGCCGTCAATCTGCTACTATCCTAACCCTAAAGAGCCCAGTAAACGTATTCTTACTTGTTCTCTAAGGTCCCTCTGGTGAAACCTCCCTGTTTCGTTTTCACTAGTCCCTTGAGCTGTACCTTTTAAGAGGCTTTGCGTGAGTCAGTGTGGGAGAAGGCCAAGCCATATTTGTTATGTAATGTTAGAGATGTTAGTGGTTAATAATTCCCCATACATATTTGCATATCTTGCAGGTTTGTATACATTAGGTGCAGTGATTTACAACCAAGATTTGAACTTCCTGAAACAGTGAGAGGATTACATGACTGTTGGCCTGCGTTGATCTCTTGTGTCGACTTCAGAATTTGCATGAACCTCAGACCACAGAATGTTGTAATAGTGAGAAGGTCAGTGTGATCTAACACACAGAACAACCCTCCCTGTTCAAGTGGACCACAATGTACCAAGGATGCTGACATGTGCACTTCAAGTTGGCTCTGGCTAAATATTGATCCAGCTGTGTTTGTCCTGATTACTCATAAGTTATGTCCACAGCTTGTACTTTAACAACGCATTCAGATACTCAGATTGGGCGGTGAAATAACAGTAAATGGGGTTTAAAAGGTCAAAATGAATCATTTTAACCACTTATTTACCCAATGCAAATTCAACATAAGCAACAATTTTCCTTCACGGTCTCCTTCACTGTACAAAGCAACATTTATTAAATGATTCTATTGTGATGCAGTGACATATAGATGGACTATAATGTGCAGGCATTCAAATTTCAGCTCAGACCTAAAGATATGGTAACTAACTACTGTGACCACTCCTGCATGGTCACAACTAAAAAGTGACCAAACACAAAACTACAGCCAACAACGCCTTGCCCTGAACATAAACCACATTACTATGTACTGACTCTGTTGCAAATTCTCTTGCCGATTAAGAAAACATGCACATATTTCACAACACCCCCCCCCCCCCCCCCCCCCCCCACACACACACACACACACACACACACACACACACACACACACACAAACGAATGCAGGCATGCATATGCAGACAGACACAGCAACTACAGCCAATCATCCAAGAAGTATTCATTCTACTCTCTCTCTCACTCTCCCCCCCCCCCCCCCCCCTGCACACACACACTCACACACACACACACACACACACACACACACACACACACACACACACACACACAGCTGTTCCACAGTTTCTTTCTCATTGCAGGGGTTTGTGGGTAGTTGATATTTCATAACCACCAAGAAACGCTGATGGGTGAGAAAGGGAGGGGGGGGGGAGCTGATTATTTTTCTGACCTGAACCTAAACCCAACACCGGTGGATACTTTCGGCAGTTGAGGCCAGATTGATCAAAAAGGAAAAAAGACAAACTGGCAAGTACAGTTGAATTAGTGTTGAGCTGTGGTCATATAACTCGCAGAAGGTTTACACCCACTGAATAGTTAACAAGAGCCTGCCAGGGAGATTGTGCTGTTTTTGGCAGGTTTTCCCTGAGTGGCATGGCACCCACGCCACGAATGCCAGCTTGTTAAAATCAGATTATGTCCTCTTTGTGTACCCTCCTGCCCTGTGTGTGCTGGCGTTCCATATAAAGAGCCCAGGGAACTCAGGAGGAGATCCTCAGCTCTTAAACCTTTGGGAGCTTTTTGGAGGCTAATTAGACTGTATTTCTTCTTCAGACTACAGTGGTACTGGAGAGAACCGAAAACAGGGAGAAAGAAAGAGAGAGAGCAGGATGGGGGGAGTGGAGAGGGAGAAAGAGGGAATAAAGAGGGACAGAGAGAGAGGAACAGTTGAGTGTCTGTTAGTGACCTCAGGGATGATTGTGGGCATGGCCTCCCTCCAAGCCTCCATTGGGCCCCATTAAATCACGGAGGGCATTGACCGGGGCCACAGCCAAGGTCAACACTGTAAATCACAGGCCCCTGGGGCTACCTGACCTCTCCACAGCACATCCTGTGTGCCCAGCACGATGGAGACAGAACCTCTGGCAAATTCTCTAACCACCAACCAGCACACAGAGATTCCCATGCACACACACCTAGAGATACACACGTGCACACACAAACCTAAAGATACACATGCACACACATATGTAGAGATATCTATGCACACAAACATAGAGATATACATGCACACACACCTAGAGATACACACATGCACACACAAACCTCGAGATGCACATGCACACACACATGTAGAGATATATGTACACATAAACATAGAGATATACATGCACACACCTAGGGACACACACACACACACAGATATACGTGCACACACACAGAGGGATACACATGCACACACTCACACACAGATATGCAAGTGCACACACACATAGATAGATATACATGCACACACACACAGATATACATGCACACACACATAGGGATTCACATGCACACACATGCACGCACACACAGACACACACACACATGCATGCACGCACGCACACACACACATACACACACACTCACTCCAACACCACTCTCTAGCAGCACCATCAGTGCGTCAAACAGCTTGTCTTTATGAAGGTCACAGTGACTTGCATGACGTGTTACTTTGTGGCAGTAAAAACAAATCTCCAATAATAAAGCAATACATTTGATCAATGCACCTATTAGTATACGTTATAGTTTTTCATAGAGCAATTTGAGGTTACAGATTAGATTTAGGACTTTCCCATAAAGTGTTCGACTTAGTTGTTAACCCTAACGACTGACGATGGGGTTTTTTGGTCTAAATATAAAAGCAGTGGTGTAGGTTCTGTAAATGATTGATCTTTACCAACTGTATCGTTAAAAAAAAAGAAGCATGCCCCAATATAAGGAGCCATCATTTACAAAGACAAAGACTACGTAGAGGTGACGCCTTTGTGCTGCAAAAAGGGGGGAATTATGTCCTCAGCTCCCCTATTGAGAATCCTTTTTTTTTTATCATATCATGACCCCTCTTAAGATACCTAAAGATGCATACCCTTACGATCTATTTTACAAATCCATAGCCTATGCAACCCACAGTTAAACAGTCCTCTGTTTAAACAACAATAACAAAAACAACAACAACACTGGGGACGTTCTAGAACAGTATTTACCCTAACATCAGTGTACATTCTCTCGGAACGCTTACCTAATAGCCCCTCTAAAATAGACGTAGCATATCTCACATGCACAGCCAGCAGACAGGCGCGCGCGTGTGTGTGTGCGTGTGTGTGTGTGTGTGTGTGTGTGCGTGCGTGCATGCGTGTGTGTGTGTGTGTGTGTGTGTGTGTGTGTGTGTGTGTGAGGCCTTGGCTGCAGGTGTGGACGGGAAGGCTAGACAAACACGACCCTCCATGTCGCACGTGTTTTGAAGAAACTCAGAAGTAGCAACAGAGAAACACGTTAGAGGAGGACAGAGATAGCAGTGTGAGGATGTGGGCACGTGAGAGAGCAAGAGAACGGACGGTAATGACCGCCTCGCAGGATGGCGGAAAGATGCAGAGGGGTGTATCACAGCCGCGAGGCAACTCCGCAAGTTATTGTCAAGCATTTCAATAACACTTGCGGACTTTGCCCGTGGTATAACTGAGATTCAACGTTAGGTTGGAGACGTTGCTTTTTCTTTCCGGGCTGTCAAGACTCGCCTGGAGCGAGGTTTCATTTTACAAGTTGAGTTTCAGATTGCTTGTTGATCTGCACCTGATCCCGTCCCCTTGCGCCCAGGGTTCCTCCAAGATGAAGGCCATGCGGGCACACGGAGGACTGTTTGTCAACAACACAGTCACGTTCATAAATGAAAAGCCGAAACTGGACTTCTGGTGTCACACAAACTGTTCCAAACAGGTTTGTGGATTTCCAAATATTGAAAGACATTTTTAACAAAGTGAAAAGGGTGCAGCTATTCATTTCCTCAATCGTGACAAATTGACTGACTGCACTTCACTTCACTGTGACTCAATTGTGTGGTCGTCTCCACTGATATAAATAATATCATTTCGATCTGTTGCACTATTTATTGAGTAAGCCTACATTTTCTTTGGAGCTTTGCATTGGTTTATCAATGAGTGCGTCATAGGCCCATTTCACGCATGAGAACATCGACACTGCACATTTAAAATTGTCAGTTTGAATGAAAATGTAGTGTATTTTAAAACATGTAATATCTGCTAGGAAGTAATAGTTTGGAACACAATAGTACCAATGTAATACTAAATTTAGATTATCTTATATTCCAATGTTTTTATGCAGTTCTATATTTCTTTTTGTTTTGTTTTTGTTCTAGAAATAGCCTACTTCCAGATATAGAATGGAAACTGTCTGTAAACATGTTTCTTATGAAAACATCAGCTACATATAATTGGCCTAAAGAACATATTATCTATAATGTGTATTGCATCATTTATTTTGTGGTTTGAGGTGACACAACTAGGCCTACATCATCCCAAGAAAGCAAGTCCATTCGAGTTCTGACAGAAAGTAGCTCAAACCGAAATGCCATTCAAATATAGTGTTTGTATTGCAACCAAAGCAATAGACATATCAATCTATTTCTGAGTGGGTGGACCTGCTTTCCGTGTTAACCACCTTTCAACTGGCAATTAAAGTCAAATTCTGTAACGTAGCCTATGGATAAATAATTATATGTGCCTATATGTTTTATAAGATTCACGCCCATCTGTCTAAAAGACATCTGTAGCCTTCTTTGCACAAAGCTTTTGACATGCATGGCTATAAGAAAAGTGCAATCAAATATATAAATTTGGACTGAGCATAAGAATCTGAACCAAATGACCCAGATTATGCAGTCTATCAACACTGGAACAATCAGTCTTGATAGACTGTCTTTTTTGACCATTATATCAAATAGGCTACATTGTACCATTGATTTTGTGTGACTCCACCGTAAGGAAAGACACATTCCCAATGGGTTCTCCTTTATTAATTTCTAACTACGGTTCTTAATCATGACCATGATTACGTCATCTAGCTTGTTTGACAGATATGTGGCACAAGAAATGGAAAAGGGCCACTAACGTGAACTGAATATATTTAGCGTGATAACGCCCTCTACTGGGCAATTTAGGACCACATGCTATGAGCCGTACGCCCATCTTACTGGTCACTGTCTTCACATGTGCATTTTAATAGGCTATGCTTGTTATTTTCAACCATGTTGAGCCTACCAGTCCTGCTAAATAAAGGCAGAATACAGAGAATCTTCTGCAGTTGATAACTTACAAACCAACTTAAAATACCTAAATGTTTTAAAGGGGAATCATAGTACAATCTACTAGTGTCCAATTCTGTCGTATATAATACTGCTGCTTGTGTATCCATTTTCTAATTTGAGATCAGTGATTTATATTGGCCGGGATGATGTTTTTTTGTGTATCCAACATTTGATTAACTTTATACCATTTTACTGCACACGGTGAAGTAGACTCATTATATCAATACTTGTCCTCCCACTACCTCGATAATTATTTAAATGCCATGATCCACTTGAGAGTGCAACGTTTGCAAATACGAATGCATTGTCTTTAATTCAACCCTACCTGCGTCTAATACACCATCGCACGCTTAGTACGGCCACAACAGAAAGACTCAGGCTGTTATTTGAATGACCACATTTATTTCAAAAACATCTGAACCCATGAGATGTGGACCACTGCAGGGACCAGGGCGGCTTCTCCTCCTCCTCCCCAGTGGCCAGGCACCTCACATCGCCAGAGACCTGGGAACAGGACGACCTTCAGTGAGCCATGGGGCAAAGTTACGTAAAAAAACAAACAAGAGGAAAGGCTGAAGCTCAAATAACAAGTGTTATTTAAAAAGTGTGTAGGATTTAGTAGCAGATATAGTAGAGATCTTGCTGAATACCCCTCTTCCCCCGCCCCGCCCAACAGCGAAACTACGGTGGCCTCCACGGGCCATTAGGCATTTCAACATGATATCGTCTACGACAGCATAGGGTCCAAGTAGCAAGTGATACGTTTTCTTGATACAACAATAATGTGCATTTTGTCATTTAGCCTGGCAAGCTATAACTTAAAAGCTTACACAAGATAATTATGATTAAAAAAACGTGTCCTCCAGAGCCTTTTCACCGTTCGGGACTACTGCAGAAACATAGCCGTGCAACATGGCGGGCTCTGTGTTAGAGGACCTGCTCCCTATGCAGATATAAAGGGTTCATTCTAAGGTAACGAAAAGCCCATTCAGATTTGAATGGGATTATACAATAATCAAATCATACTTATGAATATTATTCCGTTCCTCTCAATTCTGCACACTTCACCTTTTAATGATCTGCGGCAGTAGTCTCAATGAATGCGCTTTGTTTAATCACATGTTGTACAGGAATGGCAGAGAACAGATGCCGACTAGAGCAGTTTCAATCAACTATGATACAATAACCTAAACATTAGATATTTCACTGTTATGGTACTTATGAGGCATTTAAGAAACCATGGCTATGTGACCTGCAGGTTGACTTGCACATCTAATTTCTTGATTCCCAAAAAACAGTGACTATGTGGACTATGCAAGTAACAACGTGCTCATTGGACTTGGCGTCTCACCTATCGCAGCCTCCTAGCCTCTCTTTCAGACTCCAGAAGTGTCAGCACATCTCCCTCTCGAACTGGACCCTTCACGTTCCTGATGATGGAGCGGTTGCTGTCATCCATGAACTCTACACGGACCTGCAAGGGTAAAACATTTATTACTGCAAGAGGTTAAAGAGGCGGCAATTCTAGCCACACCACATTAACCATCAAACTTGATTGTATTAATGCCATTACAGTATGTAATGTATTAATACTTATCCATTACTATTAATTAATAGGTAGGGTTTGCACCCAGTCATACTATTCTGCCTGGTTCGGTGTGAGATTAGTCATGGCCAACTATACACAGGTTTATAATAAGGCCATCATTTGAGTATGAAAATACAAGAATTGTGGCAGAATATTCACAGAATCTGAAAGAAAATGAGTATTGGTGTACTGATTGCACATGCACAAGAGCAATTTTCAATCCCAGGTCAAAATTACGATTGTTCTGACGTGGTTGAATATCCATAGAGAATATATATTCATATCAAAACATAAGTTGGTTAGGTTTGATACAGCAGTTTAATGATTGAATTACATTAATATGGTTTGAAGCCTTTCTCAAGTTAGCACAACGCATTGTCCGATAAGATGTAGGAATATACTTTGAGTTTGTGATCAAAAGGAGATCCAGACGCATTATTCAACAACACACAGAAGCTGCAACGTTATTCTCGTTGCACTTATTCCGGCAACATTTGTGCAACGTCTACCAGCTACAACCGCGTACCTGTGTACACTGGCCCTGGGAACCTGTTCTTCCGAGCACCTTGGTGACCTGTAACACGAAGCAATAGATTAGTACAACCACACCAAAATATGTATTTTTTTGTTAAAAAAAGGTAACAGACACGATGCCAAAGTGTATCCACAGCAGAGCCTCGATCCGCTAGCAGATAGCATGGAGCTCACACCACCGAGACGGGCCTCCGTGAACGAGACTCACTATTTAATCACCAATAACGCTATTTAAGTTCAACTCACGTTGGCTCGTTTGGAAGATTAACTGTTCATGGTAAATAAATGCACTTCCTATTGCGTTAATACCGCCGAAATATGTATTTTCTTACTCTGGCAAGCTTGATCGGCTGCACGCGGCTGGCATCCATGTTGTCAGGTTAGACCGGAAAGGAAGTCACGTGGTGTGCGGACGGCTTATATTGTAACTCTTTCCTTAAATTAATATTTTACCAAAAGATAAATAAACACTCGCAAAATAAAATGTATGTGATATCTTTTCAAATTATAAACCAAATTATATTGCAGCACATTAAAAAAATTGTAAAGTGAATATTCCTGGTTCCGTTAGTGACTTCAGACTATACCATTCACGAAAACTGAAGGAAGGGCTGTACCATTTTAGAATTCAAGATTGAAATAAATCATTATTTTGTGGAAAACAGTGCAATGAACGCAGGTTATGTTCATTAAAGGATATATTCAAAGCTGTAACATCTTGGTATTTCTACTATATTGCATCTTTGTATTCTTGAAAAGAAAAACTCCCCCAAGAAGCCAAAAAGACTAGTACACAGTTTACTCAACAAATTGGAGTAATTAAGACAATTTTCTCTCAATGCAGGCATACTTATGTGGTTACATTAGGTTGTAGATGTGAAAAAACCTAACAAGTGTGTGCCTGATGATTGGAATATTCAATTTGGAGTGTGGCATAAAAAAGAAAGTAATACACTACTCTGGTGTGAACACAATTGTTCACATTATTTAATGACATCTTCAAACATACTTTCAGTCAAATATGTTTTTGGACTTTACATAATTATATTTAGCACGGATACCTTTAATTATTTATCAAATGTTCATGAATATATTAATATGAAAATTAATGAATTAATTACTGTATTTATTTATTACATTTGTTAATTTCATTCATGTGTTTATCAATTCCTTTTTGTATTTGATTGTTAATGATAATATTACTCTGCTTCGTTTCAGTCTTTTGTATCTGAGGTTTACCACAGAATAAGTACCTGCAGTTTCCAACTAAACAGTAAGCTTTTAATAGCCTTGTCAGCCAGGGCAGAGATGGCCCTGTGCACTCTGTGCCTGGCCTCTTCCCCCAGAACTCAAAGCTCTCTAAATCACACGCTAATCCTCGTGGACAGTATTTTTAACTTGCGTTTGGACACAAAGAACAGCAATAGGATTAGAGCACAGTGAGGATGAATCCTCCACTCACGCTGTTGATCCTCTGAAGGGCACGCCAGACAAACACGTCGCTTTTCCTTTCCATCCCTTCCTACTTTCTGAATGCACACTGGCACCAGCACAGGGGAGGACCTTGTCCTGTCGGAATGGGATTCTCTTGGAATAATTTAGGTGAAAAACTGAATGGATTGACCGGACCTAAATTCGACTACATGAGGATTTTTGGATTAGAGGACATTTGTCACTGCAAGTAGTTGTCAAAATGGAACCTCCAAAGCCCATGAAGAAACCACTGAAGAAGCGGCGCTCCAGTCTCTTCTCCAGCATCAAGCGAGAAGTCAGTTTCTCCCAGGGCATTGAGGAGGAGGACTTCCCCTTCTCGCAGGACAGCTCGGTGAAAGCCTGGACCTCTATGGACAATCTGGATGCCTCTATCAAAGAGAAAACAGAGAAAGGGGAGGGGGCCAAGGACTGCAACAGAAAAAGCACGAAGACCACCCTAAATCAGTCGAACATCGTCAATGTCAACGTGGGGGGCAAGATCTTCAAAATCCCCAAGCATTTGGTCCTCCGCTACCCCAAAACCCGGATCGGGATCCTCGCCCTTTGCAAAGACCCAGCCAAGCGTTTGACACTCTGCGACGACTACAACTTCCAGAACAATGAGTTCTTCTTCGACAGGGACCCCATGTTCTTCCACTACATTTTCCACTTCTACTGCAGCAACGTCCTCTGGGTGATGGACAGCCTCTGCCCCATCAACTTTGAGGAGGAGATCAAGTTCTGGGGCTTGAGAATGAGAGATACCCCAAGGTATGTAGCTTCGATGCCTTATGTGTTTAGCTGTGCAGACACGCCTTTGACTTTTTGTAATTCCGTTGCATTGTAGGGCACACTGTCTGCGTGGCCACCTCAACGACATCTATGTTATCAACATCTGGGAAAAGAGACTATTAACGTGTGTATTGTCGCAGGTGTTGCCGCATTCTTTTCGAGGAAAAGGTGGACGATATCAGGGACCAGCTGAAGGTGAACCAGGAGCTCATCAACGAGATCAAGCCGCACCAGGACGACGAGGGCTACAAGAAGATGTGCCTTGGGGGCGTCCGCAAGGTGCTCTGGGACCTGATGGAGAACCCCTACTCCTCGCTGTCGGCCAAGTCCTTCGCCGTCTTCTCCAGCCTCCTGGTGCTCATCTCCATCGTGGCGATGACCTTGAACACGGTGAAGGAGCTCAGGGTGTACAAAGTCTACGGCAAGACCTACATGGAGTTGGTGGAGATCGTCTCCATCCTCTTCTTCACCCTGGAGTACTTCCTGCGCCTGTTGACCACCGCCAACATCAAGCACTTTGTAAAGAGCGCCCTCAACTTTGTGGATCTGGTGGCGGTCATGCCCTACTTTTTGCAGATCGTTTTCGAGCTGTTCTTCATCGATTCGGAGAACCCGGGAGGACAGGAGGACCTGAAGACCATGACCAGGGTCAGTAAAGTCAGTAAGGTGCTGAAGGTGGTGAAGCTCATGCGGATCTTTCGCATCCTGAAGCTGGCCAAACACTCAACAGGGATGAGGGCGTTCGGCTTCACCATCCGCCAGTGCTCCGAGCAGGTGGGTCTGGTGCGAGGATGTTGGAACTCTGTATTTACAATGGAGTGATAATAGATAGGCTTTTATTTTGACGGAGCATTTCGGATACGGACAACGTCGGAACTACAGCTGTCCATCTCCAAAATACTTTTGGCCTGTTTTTTTTTATTAACGTGTCCGATGTAATCACATAAACTAAATACGACATGGTAAAACACGCCCACCCACACAAACACACACACGCTCTTACTCACTCACAGACACGCAACACAAAGTACAACAAAACAACCCTTTACATTTCTGTATTCTGCCCTCCAACTAATGACGAAGCCTTCATTCAACAACCACCCCAATAAGGTGCAATTCGTTTTTATATATAAATAAACGACTACTGCTGCCTTACTTCAAATGCAATTTCTGCCATCGCCTGTGTGTGTTTACTGTCTCAGGTGTGCTGCCTGTTCCTGTTCATTGCCATGGGCATCTTCACCTTCTCTGCTCTCATGCACTCTGTGGAGGTGGACCAGCCGGGCACGCCCTTCAGCAGCATCCCAGATGCCTGGTGGTGGGCAGCGGTGAGTGCCTCCTCCAGCCCAGCACAGACCACCGGTGTTTGTGAGTCTCTAGGGAGTTGGGGAGTCCCCAGGACATTCAACGCCTAGAGACACACAAACACAAACACAAACACACACACACACGCACACACACACACACAGGCACACACACACACACACACACACACACACACACACACACACCCCCCAACCTATCCTGTCTAAAACCTACTGGGTAACCAGTTGATTGGGATACTGGTTATCCTGCTGGTTAAAGATGGAATGAGCGGCAGTTTGGGTTATCAAGTGTCATTCGGAAGCATCAACTCTTTTTCTTTCTACACATTCATAAGCATGCCAGTCATAAGCGTGTCTGTTTGTTTTGTGCATCAATATAATCCATGTGTATTTAAGTAACACACTAGCTATAGGGCTTAGATGATATGGGGCTTACATCTACAGGTAGGATTTACAATGCTGTTACATAACACACAATTAATGGGTGGATGCAGAAATGAGGTCTTTCACCTTTTGTTGTGGGAGAACAACATTACAGTCAGCCGTGCAACTGAAATTCTTTGCATATGTTCCCATGTTGGGCCCAACAAAGATTAGAAAGAAGTCTAAAATCCTATTGGAAAAACATATCGGTAGGTCAGCGGTACACTAAAACAAAGATAATCCTTCAATCTTGCTAGCTTGAGACATGGGATTCTGTGCAGCGCAGTGTGTTTGCTGTTGCCCATGTACCACTCCGCGTTTCTTCCCCTCTGATTCAGTGACATTAGGGCTGCGTCTAGCCGTGGGGTGGCAGATGTTAGGTTAACTTGGTCTAATCCCCGCTAATACGCTGTAATGCGTGGCGTTTCTGACCAAACACATGGACTTCATTCAGGGGGTGGACAGCGAAGGGCATCACTGTTGTTCTGGATCTCCAGTTGGTCCACCTGCTTCTCAACAGCCTTTACACATTGTTTGTGTATACAACGCTGCTACAGGTCTACACATTCTTCCCGTGATGCATCCAGATCTGTCTAGTCAAAATGCATCTGGATTATCGACCTCATGTCAGGGGGCCGAGACGGATTATGGGTTTAACGGGTTTTTACAAAGTGTCTCCTTTCTGCCTGGATAAATTGCGCAAGGTTGTTTGTTTTCAATTGAATGAGTTGATCTAGTTAGCTAAAAACGACAGTACAGCATTTCTTTTCTCGTTGGAAATAGAAATGACGGCAAGACCCGCCATACAGATAGCCTTTTCAGAGGGTTCTGGGTTCGAAACCACAATGTCTAACCTCTGGGCATCCTTGAGCGTGATGCCGAACCCCTCGCTGCTCATATATATGTAACACGCGAAAGAACCCCCCCCCCCCGCGTCCGTCCGTCCGTCCGTCCGTCCGTCCGTGTAAATGAGTCCGCCCTGAGAGATGAGGCTGGCGTGTTTCTTCCACACCTTCCAGGTGAGCATCTCCACGGTGGGCTACGGCGACGTGGTGCCCGTCTCCTACATGGGCCGCTGCGTGGCGTTCAGCTGCATCTCCTTCGGCATCATCCTCAACGGGATGCCCATCTCCATCCTCTTCAACAAGTTCTCCGACTACTACGCCAAGCTGAAGGAGCAGGAGTACACGCAGGCCAACGTGGAGCGCACCTTCAAGCTGCGCGAGCGCCTGCGCAGGAAGTTTGACGCCTGCTTCGAGCCGCGGCCGGAGGACTCGGACGACGAGATCCACCACCGGCCTCCCGGGGGCGCATGGGGCCCCCGGGGCCCCCGGGAGACCGGGGGCCGAGGCCGGGCCGGGCCGGGCGATCCGTGGCGACGCTAACCCTGAACGGCCTTATCACCCCCTGGGAGGATGGGATGTGGTGGTGGGAGGGAGGGCGGGCGGGGGGGGGGGGGGGGGGGGGGGGGGGCTGCAGAGGGGTGAGAAGGTCTAAGGCCCCCATCTGTCTGTAATGCCGCAGAGCCTTTGGACCGGAGGAGCAGAGGGTAAACAATCAAATGAGAAAGTAGAGGCCGAGGCAAATGAAGATAAGCTCCAAGCCTGCGATTTAGTGCCGTCGCACGCCATCCGTGTTGAGTCCTCCATCAGACCGACTGTAATCAGTCACCCGTGTGGAGCTTGTACGTCCTTTTCTTTTCCTGAACAATGCCATGATTATCGATTTGGTATGATTCATTTAGGCAGAATGAAATATAACTGACTATGGGGTTCTGTTGGTATCAGGGACTCCTTATTGTTGAAATCGAAATTGTTGAAATGATATATGTATATGTATATATATGATTTATAAACATATGATACACGTTTTTAAATCATCTGCACGACTGAGATTGGTTTGAAGTCCATAAAGTCTAATGACAATCAATTGTATTTCATTTGTTTAGTGATCTTTACATGAAACAGGTTCATACAGTCTATGATTTAACTACATCAACTTCTTAGGATATTATTCCCATGATGCATTGCTTTCACCAAGATGCTTACCAACTTGCCAAACCTCCCAAAATCTCCCACACCCTGCACCCAAACCTTCTCCCTTGACACCCATCATCTCTAACCTAATACCAAAACGTAACCATTTCAAACCCAATTCACATTTAAACCCATAAGCTAATACCTCCACTTCACTAATTCTAACCAATCATGGAAAAAAGTCCTAAAACCTCACACTAAGACCTGCCAGTGGAAAAGCATGTCACTCTAAAAATCCCATTTAACTTAATTAAAAGGCTGAATAATAAATGCAGCACAGAGGGCTTAAAAAATACATTTGCGTTACGTTTGTCTTCAAATATTTACTTATCAGGGGTCAGGGTCATATCAGGGTCAAATCAGGGTCCTCACGGTTCAAATTTCTCTGGACAGGTTGTGACGTTGTCCCTTCTAAACAGCATCAGCAGTTCAAATGGGCATAGTTCCGTTTACAGCGACATCTTCTGGTCAGAATTCATAACGGCAAGCCCGAGGCTGAATATTATTTGATCAGCCTTATATATTTGTTTCATCAATTTAGCACCGTTTTCACTATCAGTTTTTTCTACCGCTTTTGAGTATGATTTAAATTGTGATGAAAAATAATAGCAACTTCAAATGGTTAATATGTGACGTTTTAAAATCAATTCAAATGTATTCATTTGCTATCTGGTTGATTGTCTGCTACTACTGCTATTTCAAACCTTCTCTGGATGCAACCTGACAGTTTTGTTATCTATTCATTTTAATTTAAGACGAAAAAGAAATATCAGTTTTTATTGTTGATCCATATTGTTTTATAATGACACCAAAACTTAAACAACTACATCCAACAATCTAATCTAACAACAGATCCTGTATGTAACTAAGAACCAATAGAACATTTTCTAAAAGCAATGTAAAAAGAAATAATTCATAGTTCAACAAATTGAATTAAAGGATGTCAAAAGTTCAAAGTAGCTACATCATAGCTTTCTTTTCTCTGCGTAATGCTTTTGCGTTTGGTTTGCTGAGGTTGCGTTGGATATCCTTGAAATCATCAGTGCCACCTGGGATCTGTTCCAAGTCCTCCCACCCATCTCAATGGGACAAGATAACGACTATCCAGGGGAATATCTCAGTGGCGCTACACAAACTCTGAGAATGAAGATATTCCCATTTCATGGGGATGTCCTCATGATGGCATCATTTGTATAATTAATATGAAAAGATTTAGCGATGACATTTTGATGAAGCATTTATTTTGTGAGGATACTTTCGCAATGAGCTAATGCTTTCCTCTTGATGTCATTATAGCCTTATATATATATATATATATATATATATATATATATATATATATATATATACATATACATATATATGTATATATATATATCTCCACTTTGAACAAACAAACAAAAAAGCAACATACTTCATGCAGGCTATTGGGTCATTAAAAATAATCTTAAACAAATAACAATTTACGCATAGATATGATACATACATAATACAGATATAATCCCTTCTGTTCTTTGATTGACATTTTTAGAAATTGTCTATTTCTTATGTTTCTAATAACATCTTACTCTTTTCAATGTATGCTTTTGGACAATTCGTTTTTGACTGACTGTGTTTTCTTGCCATGTAAGCTAATCATCTTTTACTCACCCAGTCAACATCTCTCCGTAAATCTTGTTTAAAATGGTTCTACATAAATAAAGATTATTTTGATTATAAAAGAATCCCAACCCCATTTCTGATCAGAGTAGAAAATAAGAGTCCTTGTGTGACTGCAGAGACATGCAGATCGGTAGATCATGGTCAGACAGGCCTTTATCTTAATGACGCTTCCATCCTTGAGCCGGACTGCCCCGCGGTATTGCCCGTTCAGCTCGGGATCGGGACATGCTTTTCAGTCGTCAAGGCCAAACGGCTCTTGGGATAAAAACGTTTTAAAAGACACGCAGAGTCAGCAAAATCCAACGCAACAATACGGAGGTAAGTCTCCCTATAAAACCAGCCCGTAGACTCTTCCCCTCAATCCTTTCCCTCTCATTCACACTCCCGGAGCGTCCTCTGTCCCTGTGAGTCAAGGCCCCGAGAGCTCGAAACATGTCCGTGGTCAACAAGTGTGTGTTGTCTCTGATGGTGGCGCTGGCGGCCGGAGCCTGGGTGGTCCACGGGCAGGAGCGGATTAAGATGTGCGGCCGAGACCTGATCCGCCTGGCCGTCTCGTCCTGCGGGAGCTCCAGGCTGAGGAGGAGCGCCCCAGAATCCCAGCAGCACCGCGGCCTCCTGGCCGGTAAGTAGGCCGCTGTGGACGTATAGCTGCCGTCTGTGTTCAGGTTGAATCAGACCGCGGGTCGCTGCTATTTCCCTGATGTTGGACGTCCTTCTGCATGTCACGCAGCAATTACTTATTGCATGTTTGTCACATGTTTGCACAGCAAAGCGCCGTTATTGGCAGGGAAAATGATTAAACTTTCTCCACCGTGCACGACTGCAACGACTGCATGTATAAAGAACCATAATGCTCTTAGGCTATGGAGAAGACCTGTTAGAACACTTAGAGTTGAGGAGGAGAACATTTTTATTGGCCGTTAGAGCAAGACAATAGAGCAGTTTTTCATTAGAGGGCATTACAAGTTTTCTGTTCAGGAGATTATCACACTTCCGATCTTCTGCTTTCTGCAATCATGGTAACACTTGAAATGCATTTCTCTCTACTTGGCTTTTGAATGTTTTTTTCCTCCTCTCCTCTCTCTGCACACCCAAGGAGACCATGTCCTCCCCATCCAGGACCACCAGGGACCCCCTGAGACTAGTGGTACCCCCTTACAGCTGGACCAGAACCACCAGACCCAGCACCACAAGCAGGACCAAAACCAGGACCAAAACCAGGACCAAAACCAGGACCAAAACCAAGACCAAAACCCGGACCAGGACCGTTACCCGGACGTGGACCCGGACCAGGACCAGGACCAGGACCGGGAGCTCTCCATGGAACCTGGCTGGTACACTGTGCCTTCTCGAGTGAGACGTGCTGCAGCGAGGATCTCGGATGTTTGCTGTGAGAAAGGCTGTAGCATGAGGGAGCTCATTCAGTTCTGCTGAGGGCCCTTATCACCTCGTCTCTGTGGCAGCCATGCGGTTTGTTTGGAGAGCTTCTGGGAAGATTGCCTGAGAAGTAACTTTCGTCTTTCCGCTGTGTGCCAAAGTAAGGAACGTTAGACTAAGAGTCCTTGATTAAAATTAAAATGTTATTTATTCACCGTACCTTAATTGATCATGATAGTAACCATGTGTGGGAGTGTGTGTGGATGATGGCTGGTTTAAGGAGCCTCACCTGGCCAGAGTCAGACTCATTCGGCTGGGTGAGGCTGCACACCTGTTGCACATTGAGCAATCAATATGCACAGGTTAAACCAGCCATCGCCACACACACACACACTCAGGGAGATATCTCCTTCATGGCAACATGGAGCACCAGGCCATGTGTCATTATCAGTAAACCTTACAATAAACCGGCTTCAACGTCACCAATCTGTGTCCTTGTCTGGGTGAGCCCAATAAAAGCCACCTAGGTGGAGTGTGGCATTGGCTTTTTCTACAGCATGCTTAACTGTCAAACCGAAATCTCCTGCTACGCCTTAATAAAGCATAATAATTCATTATCATCTATGGAAGTTGTATGGCTGTTTTTTACAAGTTTGAGCCAACAGTCCCACCATTCTTGTAAAATGGCATTTGCATAGGTAACTGTATTAAGTACAACAATGTGATTCACAATTATCGTTTGCTTATTATATATACATTTCCATAGATGCTCTTTATATAATGACTCTTGATATTATTTTTTGGATTGTTATTAAACATTACACACACACACACACACACACACACACACACACACACACACACACGTACAGACACAGACACAGACCCACAAACACACACACACACACACACACACACAAACTTAGAGTGCAAGAGAGAGTGAGAGAGAATGTGTAAGTGAAAGACAGAGAGAGAGAGAGAGAGAGAGAGAGAGAGAGAGAGAGAGAGAGAGAGAGAGAGAGAGAGAGAAAGAGAGAGAGAGAGAGAAAGAGAAAGAGCAAAGGTGAGAATTGACTAATTAATTGTGTCCAGTACAGAGTAACTTGGCGTGATAGTGTTAAATTGGATTGAGGCCAAGCCAGGGCCATTCAACCCTATAATGACAGAAATAATCACAGTAACCCATCCACTTCTTTTCATTGGAGGGAGTTCATAATGGTCTAGATGGAAAGTCAATTATGGTTGTGATGATTCCCCACGCTGTACTGCAGCCTGTGTTAAATGAGTCACATAGTCTATGGGATCAGCCCGAGATAATTGATTCATTAATTGGTTTTTAGTTGGGGAGCGATGGTTTGGCTTAAGCACACGTTTAAAAAAATCTGTATTTAGACAATGTTCTTTGAAGAAGAATTTTGGTTCCCACGTCATTATGGCTATGGGATTAGTGGGTCCAATTAGGTTAGCTTAACTGATAATCATCATATAATGATTTGAATTCAAATGAACCCTAATAAGAAGTATATTTTTCTACACAGGTTTTCATATATATATATATATATATATATATATATATATATATATATATATATATATATATATATATATATATATACACGAGACAGGAATACACATATATATGTATATATGTATATATATAGTCGTGCTGAGTAATGAATTCACTCTATACATGTGCTGTTAATCAATAAATGTGATATACCGCAGAAGCATTACACTTACAACCAATGTAGGACAGTGATAGTGACGTCTGGGAAGCCGCAGTGCTACATATTGACCAACAGAGGGAGACAGATGTTTAACAACCGCTTACATTTCTCCTGTTAGAGATGCTCGATTCTGAGATCCTAGTTCGATGATGCACAGATCACAGACCTGAATTTTCACGTGTCCTGAAATGTTAGTGACAACCTGCCTTGTCACTGGAGAATGCTTTTCGAGGTTCGTTCTTCCACTGAAACACAAAAAGTGCTAACCTAAACAAGTGCATTTGTATATGCATGCTAAAATAGCGCATTTACCAAGTGTCGCTGGTGCTGCTTTAGCACGTAACAACAGGGACATTCATACCAATGTGCAACTTTAGCCATACGTAAACGCGGGCATTTGCATGTTCTAAGCCCACACACAGGCAACCGAAAGTGGTGTGCGGGTGGGTGTCAATTTGCATGCAAATGAAATAGCTCTGAGGGCTATTGTTTCTAACTGCAAAAGTGCAAAGGCTAAAGTGTGTGTGTGTGTGTGTGTGTGTGTGTGTGTGTGTGTGTGTGTGTGTGTGTGTGTGTGTGTGTGTGTGTGTGTGTGTGTGTGTGTGTGTGTGTGTGTGTGTGTGTGTGTGTGTGTGTGTGTGTGTGTGTGTGTGTGTGTGTGTGTGTGTGTGTGTGTGTGTGTTGGGTTTACACAAGTGCATGGTTGTTATTTCACAAACCACCAGGATCACCATGTTCGCCACTCCAACCATTAAATCAACGTAATATAAAATATATTTTGTTTTATTAAACATTAATATGAATAGGGGAATGTTGAACATTTACTATTTAATTTATTAATTTGTCCAACAGACTCCTTAATTCCAAGTGACTTACAGGGAATCTAGATACAAGTATTTTAGGAGCCAGTAGGGGTTAGGGCATCTCGCTCAGTAATGCCTACTGGTAGACTGCAGACTTTGGGAATCAATCCCTGTACCTTTCAGCTGGGAGTCCAACACACTCACCACTAGACTATCATGCGCCTACATATGAACATATGAGCTGATATGTGCAAATATGCAATCAAAGCCAAACATTTGTTATTGCTGTCTGTGAAAGCCGCTGCTCATACAAAATACAAATATTGTTGTTGTTCTTTTTCTCTTTTTTCTATGTCCTTCTCCAATCTCTGTCATCTGTTCCTGAGGCTTAGGCTGTTGGATGAGGCAGTTTCCTGTATCATGGATGAGCCTGTTTCCTGTATCATGGATGAGCCTGTTTCCTGTATCATGGATGAGCCTGTTTCCTGTATCATGGATGAGCCTGTTTCCTGTATCATGGATGAGCCCGTTTCCTGCTTCATGGTTGAGCCTGTTTCCTGTATCATGGATGAGCCTGTTTCCTGTATCATGGATGAGCCTGTTTCCTGTATCATGGATGAGCCTGTTTCCTGTATCATGGATGAGCCTGTTTCCTGCCTCATGGATGATCCTGTTTCCTGTCATGGAGGATCCTGTTTCCTGTCAACACTGTTTCCTGCCTTATGGACGAGGCTGTTTCCTGCTTCATGGACGAGCCTGTTTCCTGTCTCATGGTTGAGGCTGTTCCAAGTTTAATGAACGAGGCTGTTTCCTTTCGAGGCTGTTTCCTGTCTCATGGAGGCTGTTTCTTGTCTCGTGGACCGGCCTGTTCGCAGAAGGTCTTAGCACTAGTGACAGCTTCTGGAGCTCTGTGTGATTAGGCAGATCCCAGGGGGGCGTGTGACACAGAGAGACAGCAGAGAGAGAGAAAGAGAGAGAGAGAGAGTATTAATAAGATAAAGAGAGGGAGAGCTTATTCTTACCATTAAGTCTCCTCAAATCTTATTTTTCCTTGAACTGAAACTAGAGTAGAACTATTTTTAACTCTGTTATTATTCGATTTTACCATTAATTACAGACATTTCATGGCAAGGGAAGATGATGAAAATATTGTGTCAGTGCTATGATTTAACATGTATGTGCATACTAAAATACACCTATTGGGAGAAAACTCTGACGGTGATTAAGAAACAGTCAAGTGTCTTTGTTTTCCACACATACAAGGAAGGTCCTATTGATTATTCCATTACACATGTTGACAAACCTATAACAATGTGTTTGACAAAGTCAGGTTGTTTCCAGGTGTTTTCTTCTGTTTGAAAAAAACAAACCAAAACTAGGATAAACTGGGTGGTCTCTCTGAAGCAAACTCAATTAATAACTAAATTGCTTTAATCCCTCTGGAGTGCTATATATTCACCCATATGCAATTCATATTTATTTAATCAGGCCATGGGTATGATTTGCACATGCAAACACACACACACACACACACACACACACACACACAAACACACACACGAACACACACACACACACACACACACACACACACACATACACACACACACTCACACACACACACACACACGAACACACACACAGACACACAAACACACACACACACACCAGACACACACACAAACACACAAATGCATGCATACACACACTGGTAGAGATGAGCTGATAGAGGCAGTATGGCTGAGGCTGAACTAAAAGAGATGAGCTGGTAGAGGCAGTATGGCTGAGGCTGAACTAATAGAGATGAGCTGGTAGAGGCAGTATGGCTGAGGCTGAACTAAAAGAGATGAGCTGGTAGAGGCAGTATGGCTGAGGCTGAACTAAAAGAGATGAGCTGGTAGAGGCAGTATGGCTGAGGC
>JACYXH010000281.1:212500-220000 GCA_026745465.1 Lota lota | reverse complement strand
TGGGGGAGCCCTCTTCAGCAGATGCCCTTATCTGCTCCCATCTAATATTCATTAGCCGCTGGGAGATTCAAGACGGCCAATCAATTTGATAGGCCAACAATGCTCTCCGGTGGTCGAGTGTGTGCGTGTGTGTGTGTGTGTGTGCGTGCGCGCGTGTGTGTGTGTGTGTGTGTGTGTGTGTCCCCATCCACCGCAAGTTTCTCCAGAATGCACGTGGGCCATGCATGTGCATGGTGTCTTATTTTGCAGCAAGGTTAACAGAGCCCATGAGTGTGTGTGAGGGTACACACAGAAACACACACACATATACACACACACACACACACACACACACACATAGGTAATTGGTTTGATGCAGGAGAAAGAGAGAGATAGGGAGGAAGAGAGCAAGAGGGAGGGAAGGGTACAGGGAGGGAGATAGAAAGAGAGAGAGAGATACACAGTTTTACAGGGACAACATTTGTATTTGTTTGCGTGCTTGTGTTTGTATGTGATTGTGTTTGTGTGTGATTGTGTGATTGTGTGTGTGTGTGTGTGTGTGTGCTTAATTGTAAGGTACACTGTGAGTAGCACAAGTAATTATATTTCATCAAAAAATTAAACACTGGGACATTTCTGACCAGAACTGATTTGAAATCGTTTTTAAAGGGATTTCTTGGTCAATCTTCAAGAGAAGACGCTTAAGATATGAGCTAGAGACGGCATGGTTGGTGGTAATATTATGGTTGCGATGTCTCGTTGTGTAAACCGGTTTCAAGTGTGGTGGTGGTGGAATAGAACACACTTAAGTAGGATTAAGGCACATTAACCAGAGACACAAACTGAAAAGTTGGTGGTCATCCTGGGGGCTTTGGATGGGTTGATATTGCTGCACCTTCCCTGTCTGTCGCTTTGTGCAAAAGGATCTCCTTAATGACGAGAATAATGTTCATCGTAATGGAACACAGATAAAGGTTTATGGAACAGCTGCCATGTCTTTTAACAACACAAAATGTGTGTGTGTGTGTGTGTGTGTGTGTATCTCTCTCGCTCTTTGTCTTTCCCCCTCTCTCACTCTCTGCCTATGTCTCTCATCTTGTCATTCATCAGTGCTCTGCGGGAGCCCCTCAGTCGGTGCATGGGGGGGGGGGGGGGGGGGGGGGGGGGGGGATGACGACAACGGGGGCCCCTGGCGATGGGGAGGTGGAGGTTGGGGGGGGGGGGGGGTTGTCAAAGAGACTGCCATCCATCAAGCTTTCAGTGCCCGTTACGCGGGAATGGGCATGTGTTTCCTGCACGTGCGCTTCCACCCCCTGAATCTGCGCTTATGTGTGTCTATTAGTGTGTGTATATTAGTGTATGTAGGGTGTTTGCGTGTGTGTGCGTGTGTATGTGTATGTGTGTGCGTTGTGTCTGATCTTCTTGTCCCCCCCCCCCTGACCTCTGTAAGTGCTCGGCTTCTCTTAACTTGCAGCCATCTCGAATGGTGGACCGGAGAGCAAAAAAAGAAAGACAGTGGAAGGTTAGAAGACAGTTGTGTTCTTGTGCAGCTGCCAGGGCAGAAGGCCAGCAAGAGAAAAGGATAATGGTTTGGGTGAGTGTGTGTGTGTGTGTGTGTGTGTGTGTGTGTGTGTGTGTGTGTGTGTGTGTGTGTGTGTGTGTATCCACATGTGTATGTGTGAGTGTCTGTGCATGTGTGTTTATGCGTGTGCCTATTTGTGTGCATGTGCCTGCTTGTGTGTCCATATGTGTGCGTGTGCTTGCGCGTAGTGCGCCAGACGTTGCTGCCATTCAGCCTGTGTGCGATGAGAGGCGGGTCAGAGCCGTTAAGTAAACATGAGGTTACGCCTTCGACGAGTACTGTATGCAAACTGGCTCCGTACCGTCAACAAGGGGCCCATAAACATCAACCTATGGGATTATAGCCAATTGCGCTGTACAACATTCAGAGTGTAAAGGGTTGGACTCAGTACAAGTGCTTTGATTTATATGTCCTTGTGGCAGCATGGCCCGCACTGTGCCGATGTTATTTCACCCGGTTAAGACCAAGCAGATGAGAAATAACCTTCAACGCTCTGCTGCTTTAATGTTTTGGTGTGGCTCGTCTCTCTCTCTCCCTCTCTGTCTCTCTCTCCCTCTCTGTCTCTCTCTCCCTCTCTGTCTCTCTCTCCCTCTCTGTCTCTCTCTCCCTCTCTGTCTCTCTCTCCTTCTATTTCTCTCTGTCTCTCTCTCTTTCTATTTCTCTGTCTCTCTTTCTCTCTGTCTCCCTGTCTCTCTCTCTCTCTCTCTGCTGGTTTAATGTTTTGGTGTGGCTCGTCTGTCTCTCTCTCTCTCTCTATCCATCTCTACCTCTTCTCTCTTTCTTTCTCGGTCCTTCCCCCTCTCTCTCTCTCTCTCTCTCTTTCCATCCCTCTACCAATTTCCCTCTCTCTCCCTTTCTCTCTTTATATCTCTCTTCTTTCTCCCTATCCATCTCTTCCCTCTTTCACCTCCCTCTCTCTCTCTCACCCTCTCCATCGCACTCTCTCTCTCTCTCCCCCCCTTGCTCTCCCTCTCGCTCACTCCCTCTCTCTTGTAGAGAGTGAAACAGGGTGATCCAGAGACACCGAGCAGTGCTAAAGAGGCCGCTCCGCTTGCATGGCTAGTGAGGAGCTAATCCCTTCCACCCCCCCCACCCCCCCCCCCCCCGCCCCTTTTTCAAAGTCAGGCGGATTATGATTTGAGGAGTACTCCAGGCGTCCTTCACGCTTGGGGGGGGGGGGGTTAGGCTGGGGGGGGGGGGGGGGGGTGTCTTTAATTAGGCCAGATAACCACTCTGCTATACCATTACTACTGCTACCATTGCCTCCTCCACCACCACCATCACTCCACCACCACCAATACAGTGGGAATACCACAGTATTCCCACAGATCCCATCCACTTAATGTTCTGTGAAATCATATTCTGCCCCCTGGAGAACAGACAGGACTCAGAACAATAAAGTGACACATTTTAAAGAGTGGCAGCACCACTGGGACCCAGATTGTGGGGCAGAACGTGAAGAGATGGTGTCGGCTCAGAGGTATACGTCTGTCTGGCTCCTTTATGTCCTTTTCAATCAGACGTTGAGGCATCGACACAAGAGTTTTCGCTTTTTAAAAGTGCTTATACAAGTCGATATATTGATGTGTAAATAGTCAACATGGTTTTATCCCGACGTGATCACAGCATATTTTTTACATGCTACCTAAGAGAATGGAAAACCAAGGCGTCACATTTTACAAACCCTAAATGCTCATTCAGTGTTTAAAATTGGAGGGATGGATGATGGAGAGAGACAGAGAAAGTGTGTGAGAGAGAGAGACAGAGAGAGAGACAGAGAGAGAGAGAGAGAGAGAGAGAGAGAGAGAGAGAGAGAGAGAGAGAGAGAGAGTAAGCTCTACAACAAATTCAGACATAGAAACAGAAAAACGATGGTGGAAAGACAGACAGGCAGGCAGACAGACAGACAGACAGGCAGGCATAGAGGACAGACTGTCAGACTCTCTACACCTTGAGGACACTTTGGTGGAGCTAAAGCTAATCCCACACTTGCGATTAGTGAGCTAGGGCCCTTGAGGCTCTAGAACACCATAGACACACAGGAGCGCAGAGGAGGCGTGGTGGGGGGTTCGGGCGGACCGAGAGAGAGAGAGAGAGAGAGAGAGAGAGAGAGAGAGAGAGAGAGAGAGCAATATATTGTCCGAGTGAGAGAGACGCTGAATGACAGTAAATAATCGTATGCCCAGTCGTAGAATCATCGTAGAGAGAGAGAGAGAGAGAGAGAGAGAGAGAGAGAGAGAGAGAGACTACGTCTGAAGGTCCCCCTCACTGACTTTGGAGATCTTATGAAAATGAAGGTCTGCATACAGCAGGGTAGCCAGTATGGTCGACTTCAAGCCCAGTGTTGAGCGGCTCAAAACAGTTTATTTACTATTAATTTAGCCAGTGCTTCTATCTGTTTTTTATATGTGTCATAAAGCAGCAGATTGGCCATCTTGCTCAAGGATGCTCAAGGATGCATACAGGTAAACAGCATACATGGGGCTTCGAACCCAGAACCTGAACAAAGGAGCTCATGACCTCTAGTTAGTCAGGTGACCCCCCCCCCCCCCCCCCCCCCCCCCCCCCTCCCAAAGTGCTGCCATGATAACAGATACGGGGACAGGAAGGAAGTGGAAAAGAGGCTACTGTGGATATGGGGGATTTGAGTCTATGCGCAAAGTCACAGCATGCTGGCAATGTATGGTGTCCATGGCAACAAGGAGAATGGACAAGATTGGAAGGAAGTGGTGGTGTAGAAGGTCACATGATCAAGAGCCCCCCCCCCCCCCCTCCCCTCCCCTGCCGTGGGCAAGGGTCGTCATGGCGGGTGCTATGAAGCCATGGCGCTAGCGTCAGCCACTGGGACCGAAGACCACCGGACTTCTGTCTGTCTCAGAGAACAAATACACTCCTGTCCAATGGGAGATTCCAACAAGCTAATGAGAATGGTTTTCGCAAGACATATTAACTGTCCCCGATTTTCTTTTAGATTTAAAATTCCGGGTCGTTTGTATCCCAAAATGTCATGCTTGTATTTAATGTTGGTGCATTGGAGTGACCTCTATCACATCTCACATGCACACCATTGCTCTGTTTATATTATATATATATATATAATATTATTGTTAATTTATTTGTACAAAATTGGAAATCTGAACCGTTTACACAGAGATTGAGCAATAGTCCTTGGAATTTGATAGCTAATTTGTTGAATTTTCTGCTTCAGTAAAATCGACACACAAAACACACACACACACACACACACACACACACACGTGCGTGCACTTGCATGCACATACACAATGCAATCACGATTCCCAAAATAAATGCAGGACCGTTTAGCCTCATGCCAGATGTTTCCATCGAAACACGGCTTTTATTTAATGACGTTTTCAAATGGGCCTGTAGACCACAGGCCGATCCCTTATAATATTTACATGGTCCATTACTAAATACCCTGCCTGTTTGTGCACTAACAGGGTGGTTGACGTAGGCCTACCTGTGTAAAGCCCTTATCTCATTTATATAGCGGTGTGACGGGGCTTCCCCGCCATGTTGCGCCTGCTGCGACTGTGCCCGGAAACCCTCCGCGCCAGCATGGCAGGCCTGGCTAAAAATAGTACGCTGGTGATGAATTATAAAAACCCCTCCCTGTGGCGGGAACACATTGGTTCCTTTATGATTTTAAGTGTTTCTACTGGGTACGGCATTTGGTTCCACATTTCCGTTTGCTAATAGACCCTTTCACCGAGGCGTCGTCGTAGGATAAACACAGGTGGTCACCGATAACACTAATGATGGTTCTTCTCCTCTAATGTACCAGGGCTCTTATCTTCACTAGTTTAGTCTACTGCCCTGGTACACGTCTACTAGTTCAATAGTTGTGGGCTGCATGCGTTTTAAAGATAGCCTACATTTGAGATATGAACATCTGAATGTGTGAATTGAACGGGCACCCTTTCCTTAATAACCGCTATGTCTATAGCGTGGACAAACAAAGAGATAATGGAGTCTTCCTTTTAAGAACATACCAGAATAAGATCCACCTAGCCCACCGGGCAGTTCAATTATTGATCTTATTTTGTAGCCCATGATGCACATGCAAACGTGTGGATCTCTTTCATGTCTATTTCTCCCAAAATAATAGCCTGAATACATTTTCTGTAGTCTATTAACCCTCGCGGGACATTAACGCGTGCGAAACAAAAGAATTCGTTTGTGAAACAGGGAAAACGAGTGTGTCTATTTTCTCGTTGTGATCCGGTTGCCTGGTCACGATTCAAAGCCTTGCCAGTGGGGAGCTTTTGCGCTCGTGCTGCTGCAGTTGAAGTCCGCTTGGGAAGCCCCCGCGCGCGCGCGCCTTCCCCTCCTCCTCGCCTCCTCCACCCACGCGCCGCTTTCCGCCGCCACGGTTTCTAAAAATAGAAGCAGGAATCCCCCGCATCAATTTAGAAAAGGGGGTTGGAGAGAAATGGAGGGGGAGACGTCAGCGAACACAAGGTCATAAAACACCCTGAAGTGTCTCGGTCGAATTGCTTCTTTCAAAATGATCTTTTCTTTTCTTTTTCTCAGCTAATTTTATTTGTACTCCCTCGTCCCGATAACGGCGAATTTGTATCGATTTCTCCGAATCAAATTACCCGCTCCCCACCCACAGTTAATTTCGCCTCTGATGCGGAATTAGCATTCACTGTCGATTCAAAAGGTTACATTTGCTCAGGCAAAAAATAGACCCAACAACACGCTTACAAAGACCGTTTGGGTGTCTGCTTCCATTAAGTCGCCACACGTGGTGAATAACCCAACATAAACGAGGGAGAAAGAGACGGGGAAATAGCCAATGACAATAAAGCAGAACGTCACAACACCAGAATGTGCTCTGGTTTACAACAGCCATTCAGAGGGTGTATTCCCCATGGCTACCTGGGAAAAGCGACGGCAGAGACAGGCTGGCTGGGAGAGTCCCCTCGTGTGGGCATGAGACTATTGATCTTCTCGCTGTCGTGTGTAATCATCGTTGATGTGTTGTGTTCTTCTTCACGAGGTAGCACGTGCGTCCTTCGTTTGAGAAAAGGTGAGTGCATTTATTTTCAAAAAAGAAAAAAATATATATACATATATACATATATATATATTCATTGCTATTGTGGCAGAAAATAGCCTGAGCAATTTATTTTATTGTGTCCAATATGTGTGCACTCTTTCCAGCATCAATTCTTTTCATTTGTATGAGGAATAATTGTAAACGATATATTATAGGCCTACATTGATGAACCCAATGCAAGTGTATTTATGGCGTATTCACCAGATTAAATTGTGTGGCTTGGAAAAATACATGATGGAAATGAAGGTCTTCTATGTTGATTACTAAAATAACATAGAGTTGGGGAACATCACAATAAAATATATATGCAAACAGTTCACACACACACACACACACACACACAGACACACACACACTTACACACTTCCCCATGTCGTGAGGGTCTCCCCGTAACCTGTAGTGAGAGGAGGACGTGGTGTCCTTAAGAATGGCAAACTAAACGTGCGTTTAACCTCGGAACATGGCCGTCCGTCTCTCTCTCTCTGTCTCTCTATCTCTCTGTGGGTCTTATTGTCTGTGTGTGTGTGTCTCTCTGTCTCTCTCTCTCTCTGTGCATCTCTCTCTCTGTGGGTCTTATTGTCTGTGTGTGTGTGTCTCTCTGTCTCTCTCTCTCTGTGCATCTCTCTCTCTGCTAGCAGAGGATGTAGGGGGTCACTTGGTCAGCTCTTTGTGGTGCTGGCGGCTGTGATGATGAGAGCCCAGCCCCGGTCTTTGAACCTTTGCATCGTGATGAGCTCCCTGCGTCTCTCTTTCATTCCCCCCATCCCCAATCACACTGTCGCCATCGCTATCCCCCTCATCATCACCGTCACCCTCCTGATCGTCATCACAATCAATCTCATCATCATCATTA
>JACYXH010000281.1:205000-207500 GCA_026745465.1 Lota lota | reverse complement strand
TGTTTCTCTCTGTCTCTCTCTGTTTCTCTGTCTCGCTCCCTCACTCTCTCCTCTCCTCTCTCTCTCCTCTCCTCTCCTCTCTCTCTCCTCTCTCTGTTTCTCTCTGTCTCTCTCCCTCACTCTCTCCTCTCCTCTCTCGCTCCCTCACTCTCTCCTCTCCTCTCTCTCTCCTCTCCTCTCTCTCTCTCTCTGTTTCTCTCCGTCTCTCTCACTCGCTCTCTCCTCTCACCCAGTTTATTTTTCTATGAGCAGTCTGTGATGGCAGCAAAAAACTCCCGCCACCGCTAGCGGTTAGTAACTGCATGTCAAACGGCAGAGAAGCTGCATGGGCTGTGACGGCAATGCACGTTCAGAAACGAAACGCGTCAAATCTGTTTTAGCATGTCATTGTATTCTACTGTTAATAAATAATTACTGGCATGTGATGCCATTGTTTATTTTATTTTATTTTTATTGTGCGGTTATATGTGGCCAACAAGTGGAATTGGCTTGGGGGTATTAGTGCGTTTCACACGACAACATACAATGTTCTCATGCACAATTAAAAACATATCAGGGGAGACTTATCTAGAATTACACACTATGAAAGCGGATTTGGTAAAACGCACAGTTGACATGCATGTACATTTATTGGGCGGGGTGGGGGGGAATAGTGTGTGCACACGGGGTTTAGCAGTAAAAGTGATTTCTGATTATGCGTGGTGGTGGTTATGGCAACAATGACAAAGTCGATCTGGGAAATCCGCACTGGATTTGGGCGATCGACCAAATAATCCGGAGCGTAACACGTTCGTAGACTAGACTGGTAATCTCGTTTCCGCAATGCCTAAACCCATTAGGCTTTGTTTTAGTTAAGCAGCAGTATCCGGTCCGCTGTAAACTGCCGTGCGCATGCAAAGTGCATGTACCGATATTCTATCCAAGGCGGCGTTTTGGCTGCACGGTGACGTTTTAAGGCAGGTCTTGACCAAACCTACCAATGATACAAGTCGGTTCTATTCTGCTGGGACTGATCGCAATGAACGGGGGTCGGAGCTCTACACGGCAAAGGAGCAAGCAAGACAGCAAGACGTGGCGATCAAGGGGATGCGGCATCGATACGCCGGAGCTGTCCACCAGCACCAAACTCCCGACGAAAAGCGAGAAAAAAACAGCGTCGCACCGAACAGCCAAGACCCTGGAGCCGCCCCTGTTTTCAGCCTGCCACCCCCGCCCTCGTCTCACCACCGAGACCGTTCCTCGACCACCGCCGCGTACCGCCAGAGCCTCCAGGAGCTACCGTGTCTCAGCCAGCCCTCCCGCAGACCCAGCCACAGCGGCGACCCGCTACCTCTGGTAAGCTACGACATCGCCTCCCAGCCACCTTCGCCCCGGGGAATTGAACTGGGCTCCGGGCAGCTCCAGGCACAGCTTCAACAGGATCTCTGGGCCGCGGCTGGCTCACCGCAGCAGCCGCCGCCGCCGCCGCCGCCACCGCCTCCGCCGCAGTCGGAGAAGCAACCGGTTTTTCCGAGCTGCCACTGCAGTTTTTCTGAACAGGAGGCGGGCTTCTCTCAACACCACCGCCACCAGCAGGAGCAGCACCCGCACCATCCCCTCGACCCGTTCTCACCGCGGCCCCCCTGCCCACCCGTGCCCTCGCCGATACCCCCGCCACCGACGTCCTCGCGCTCGTCCCAACGGTTTTCCCAGGATTCCAGAAAGGAGGACCGAAGGAGTGCCAAACCCCACCAACAGGCGAGCACCGTGGAACGCTGCAGGGGAGGAGGAGGAGGAGGAGGAGGAGGAGGGAACCGAGACCAGAGGCAGTTGTTGCAGCAACAGCAGCAACAACAGCAGAGTCATTTAAGACCCCCACATAGGGACCCCTCCCCTGAAGGAAACCGTAGAAACTCACAGAAAGGGCGATCCTTAAATGTGTGTGAGTCAACGGACGCTACCAACAGGAGACCATTCGAATCGTCGCAGACTCAGGACTTGCAGCAGCAACAACAGCAGCACCAGCAACAGCTCCCACAATTACGAGCGCAGCAACAGCTACTGGTGGGCAGCAGCTTGCCACTCAACTACTGCGCCAGCGGCTCAGAAGAGCTATGTAGGACTCAACAAGCACCACTGCTGCAACAGCAACGGCAGCAGCAGCAGCAACAGCAGCAGCAACAGCAACAGCAGCAGCAGCAGCAGCAGCAACAGCAGCAGCAACAGCAAGGCGCACTGGGGTTGTGTCCCCAGCGTCCACAGCAGCACCGTGAACAAGACCGCAATAAGTCTGGGGGGAGGACCGCCGAGCAGACACCGCCACACTGCCGCGATTACAACGGCGTGAACCAGTCCACAACACAGCAGCAGCAGCAGCAGCAGTCACACGCGGGCAACTCGACTGCGACCGGCAGCAACAGCAGCAGAGACAGCCCGAACTACGGCTCCAGCTATCACCTGTGGCCAGAGAGCCCGCATAAAGGCGAGGAGAGGATCCGCATCGAGCAACATAAGGTAGTTC
>JACYXH010000281.1:177500-200000 GCA_026745465.1 Lota lota | reverse complement strand
ACAAAATGCCTGTGTTTAATAATGTTTACCTAGTCTTGTGAAATTAATTATTATTTCACAAACCAAGACATGGTATTAATATATTACATTCATATGGTTTAAAATATGTTATGATAATATAATTAAGACTGTAATTAGGATTGGGTTTTCAGTTTGCAATCCTTGATCAACTTACCTTTTAAACGCTGCATGACAAAGAAGAAGACTTAAGTCTTGCGTCTGATGTCTGTTCAAAACAAGCCCATAGGTTTAGAATTTGTATGCCAGAACCCCTAACAGATATCCCAGAAAGCCACATGCCTTTGACCTAATTAAACATGTCTTTTAAAATGTTTAAACATTTGGATTCATAACATTTGGTATTTTCATGCTATTATATAATTTACTATGTATCTTCTGAACGTGAATTGACTGAATTTGTTATTTTCAAGTAACCCACACTAAACGAATGTGGTCCTAATGGTTGAAATTGGAATTTGACTAATACATCTATAATATATTTGTATTGGGTGGCAGTAGGGTTGGCCCATACAAATGTTTGCACCGAGGCTCTGAATGACCTACCTACGCCACTGTCAACTTCCCATAGCTTATGACCATGAAAGGTGTGGCCCGCGTTATTCCGTCAGATTCCAGAGACGCTCTGCCCGTTTCTAACCGAGCTGGGGACCGCGCATCGTATTGACGATGATATCCCAGGTTATAAGACCGAGTCCCTGTTTAGAGGGCATATGTATGAATTAAACTGCTGAAAGCTAGGTCGGGCAATTTGGAGCAACCAGCCAGAGTAAGATCGATTTGAAGGTCTGTATTTAGTATGTTTGTATCCAACTGAAAGAATGTCACCCCTCCCTTCAGGCCTCCCTCTAAACCACTCCCCCTGAAACACACGAATAGCTTGTTAGATTGAGCAATAGGTCTGCCTAGTATTGTACAGGCAGAGTGCATGCAGGTAGCAGGGAAGGTAGGTAGACAGACAGACAGGCAGGCCATCCAATCATTTCATTTGGGCCAAATGAAATGATTGGCCAACACACAGCGGCAGGAAAACTTTTCAACAATGGCTGCTGATAAAAAGTGGCAGGGCGTGGGAACACGTCCCTGTGGGCCAAGCCGATCGGTCAATTATGATTAATCAATTGAATACAACGCGGCTTGCTGGGGAACAGGCCAGGCTGATGGCTGCTCCGTGATTCTCCAGAACACACAGTTCCAGCCCTATTGAACCAAACCAAACAGCCTACACGCAACCCCAAAAAACGGAAAAGATTTGAATCCATGCATTTAAACGCATATAGGCTGGTACTTAAATAACGCCGCTGATTTTCTTCTCGGTTCCCGGCAGCCTTTTTGTGCTTCATGCAGGCTCTTGAGAATATCCGAAATAGTATTTTGTGAATGAGACAAAGCTAGCTGGAAGCATAAGCAATGCCATAACTAAGGTTTCATTCAACTTGCCTGGTGTTTTGACAGTCTAGCAAACATAACTACGTAAAGTAAAATTTGCATCATCTCCAATACTCGTGTGTAATTCAATATGGGTGAAGAAATAATAGATTATTTTGAATTTATCATTAAAATATACATATAGAATAAAAGAAAGTTACGTTCCTTCGCAATCTGCGTCTCCAGCACCTCTTCTTCCTGCGGGAAGCCACAAATACGGGATTGTTTACATTTCATATGTCTGAGCATTTGATTTATTGATTGCTTTCAACAAATATGACAAAAAATGCTTCTAAAAGAATTGGCCATAGTTAGCTTTAAGGTCAAATGTAAAGGTCAAGTTCATCCTTATTAGCAACAATGGTCCAGTGTGTGTCTACATTAATAATTGAATGACTTAACTATCAATACAAAGTATAACCTTAGGTTCATAGAATCTGGGCTCCCAGCTTTATCTGAAATGTACACGCGTGTATTTCCAGATCTTATTTGTGGCTCTGGTGTTTGGGTCTACATGCTGTGGCATTTTACAGCTACGGGCTGATGCAACCTCTGCTCTTTGCTTGCAGATTGTGTCCGTAACAGGCAGACAAACAGAGCCTTATTGAGTTAGTTACCTCACTCGCTCGCTCCTTCTGTGTGTTGCGTGCAAGCTTCTGTGCATGTGTGTGTGTGTGTGGGTCTCATAATGACTATAATATAATCTAATGCCGTATGTGTGTGTGTGTGTATGTGTGTGTGTGTGTGTGTCTGTATGTGTGTGTATGTGCGTGTGTGTGTGTCTGTATGTGCGTGTGTGTGTATATGTGCGTGTGTGTGTATGCGTATATGTGTGTGTGTGTGTGTGTGTATGTGTGTCTATTTGTGTCACCAAAACAGTAGTTAATGGTGGTGGTTTCTATGGAGTTACAGCCCTTCCTCTCCTCTTCTCACTCTCTTTCTCAATCTCTCCTTATCTCTCTGTATCTCTCTCTCTCTCTCTATTGCTCTTTCTCTCTATCACTCTGTCTGTGTTGCGGTTCCCCATACAGCTGTTGCAGCCTCCATTATAACAGTCCTCCCTCTGGTTGTTAACCCTGCAATGGACTCCACGTTATCCCCCACGCTCCATTTGTCACTGCCATTTTCTTTGTAACTCTCTCTTCTTACCTCTCCTCCTTTCCCTCCCTCCCTCCCTCCCCCGCCTCCCACTCTCTTCTCGTTGCCTTTTTCCTCAGTAATCTTCCCTCCCTCGGTCCTGTCCTCCTCCACCTCTGCTCAGCCACCTTTTGTCCCACGTCACAAAGAGCGCTCGTATTTTTTGGGGGTGGACAAGAAAGAACCCAAGATCTATTTGTTGAAGAGGCCCACAGCGTTAAAAAAACGACACGTGCGGTCACAGACACAGAAAACGACACACATACAGACAAACACACACACACACACACACACACACACACACCCACACCCACAGACCCTCACACACACACACACACACACACACACACACACACACCAACACACCCGCACACACACAGAACCTCACACACACACACACACACACACACGCACAATATTGTACTATTATATTTATATATATGTCTATATAAGATATATATTTTTGTCATGTATATATAATTCTCCATGTCATCTTGTGTGTGTGTGTGTGTGTGTGTGTGTGTGTGTGTGTGTGTGTGTGTGTGTGTGCTGGTATGCTTATAGCAGCTGTATCAGCAGGTGAGGCCACCAGGTGAATACCAATGTGCTGCGACTCCAACTGGCTTGTGTTTCATTGACCAGAGAGGAGGGGGGAGGGGGAGGTGGGTCGGAGCCAGATAAGGATATTCAATTAGCTGTAGTCGGTAGAAGGCTGTTGCAGCAGTCAGCGCATGGAGCGCAAGGTGACATATGGTCAGGGCTCTCGGTTAGGGGAAGCGCAAGGACACCCGATATCTTCTCATTCGATCGTGTGTGTCCCAGCACAATTACAATGCAATCGTTACTATTTGAAAGAGTATGTCAAGTGTACATGGTTATGTGCATCTGCGGTGGATAGCTGTCTGGTTTCTTTTTTGGGAATAAAAAGGAACAAATGTTGGCATTGATTTGCATTGCAATCTTTTTTTAAATAAAAAATATATATAAAATGAATGAAATTTAAGAAGATTTATTGTTTTGGACATTCTTTTTGCATTGCTTTTTTTTGTTGAATTGATGATCTTTGTATTGTATATTGACTATATTTGTTTAACCATTAACCAGTTTAAAGGATCAAAAGAGTTTAAATGTTATTTTTGTACTGACTAATACTACTACTTTTCAGGTAGCTTGCTACAGCCAGGGACTTATGAGCTACATTGTCAGTTTGGGTTCGTTGGATGGTCGGTTGGTCGATTGGTCTGTCTGTCGTTTGGTCTGTTGGTCAGTTGGTTGTTTCGTCAGTCGGTTGATTGGTCCGTCCCTTTTGACCGGACAACATTGGTCTGGCCATTTGTTTAACCATGATAGTCTCGTTGAGATGAAACACGTATTTTACAAGAGAGACCTGACCCTCTCTTCCACTGTCCTCACTCCAGTACAGAGGCTCTGACACACAGCCTGCAGTTGGTTCAAGGCAACTGACATCCCCAGTTAATACATACTCATCCATCCCATTAGAAAGGAAAGTATGGAACTATTCCAGCTATGGAGACGGTGCACGTACATACTTAGCTCAGGCTGGGTGCTAGTTTTTTCCTTTCCCCAAGCTTCTGTCATTGTCATTCTGCCATTGGTTTGTCTCGTCCTGCTATCATAAATCTAGATCAGGATCTGTCCTGGCAGCTCTCCGCTCAATCTTTACCCGGTTTGTTGTGCTATTGATCCCCACTGCGCTATAGGTTCTCCCAGACGCCCGTTCCTCAGTCGATATCTCTGCCTCGCTAAAAAGGAAGAATGTGCCTCGGGAATTTACGGGGGGTTGGGTGGAGTTGTGTGTGTGTGTGTGTGTGTGTATGTGTGTGTGGAGGGGGGTGGTGTTGGTTTTTTCAAACAACTTACAATCGTTGTGCGGTAAAAATCCACCTTGGCAGGAGGTGGTGATCGAGGACCTATTTATTAATGTGTATATATATCTATATACACTGCTCAAAAAAATAAAGGGAACACTTAAACAACACAATGTAACTCCAAGTCAATCACACTTCTGTGAAATCAAGCTGTCCACTTAGGAAGCAACACTGATCGACAATAAATTTCACATGCTGTTGTGCAAATGGAATAGACAACAGGTGGAAATTATAGGCAATTAGCAAGACACCCCCAATAAAGGAGTGGTTCTGCTGGTGGTGACCATAGATCACTTCTCAGTTCCTATGCTTCCTGGCTGATGTTTTGGTCACTTTTGAATGCTGGCGGTGCTTTCACTCTAGTGGTAGCATGAGACGGAGTCTACAACCCACAGTGGCTCAGGTAGTGCAGCTCATCCAGGATGGCACATCAATGCGAGCTGTGGCAAGAAGGTTTGCTGTGTCTGTCAGCGTAGTGTCCAGAGCATGGAGGCGCTACCAGGAGACAGGCCAGTACATCAGGAGACGTGGAGGAGGCCATAGGAGGGCAACAACCCAGCAGCAGGACCGCTACCTCCGCCTTTGTGCAAGGAGGAGCAGGAGGAGCACTGCCAGAGCCCTGCAAAATGACCTCCAGCAGGCCACAAATGTGCATGTGTCTGCTCAAACGGTCAGAAACAGACTCCATGAGGGTGGTATGAGGGCCCGACGTCCACAGGTGGGGGTTGTGCTTACAGCCCAACACCGTGCAGGACGTTTGGCATTTGCCAGAGAACACCAAGATTGGCAAATTCGCCACTGGCGCCCTGTGCTCTTCACAGATGAAAGCAGGTTCACACTGAGCACATGTGACAGACGTGACAGAGTCTGGAGACGCCGTGGAGAACGTTCTGCTGCCTGCAACATCCTCCAGCATGACCAGTTTGGCGGTGGGTCAGTCATGGTGTGGGGTGGCATTTCTTTGGAGGGCCGCACAGCCCTCCATGTGCTCGCCAGAGGTAGCCTGACTGCCATTAGGTACCGAGATGAGATCCTCAGACCCCTTGTGAGACCATATGCTGGTGCGGTTGGCCCTGGGTTCCTCCTAATGCAAGACAATGCTAGACCTCATGTGGCTGGAGTGTGTCAGCAGTTCCTGCAAGAGGAAGGCATTGATGCTATGGACTGGCCCGCCCGTTCCCCAGACCTGAATCCAATTGAGCACATCTGGGACATCATGTCTCGCTCCATCCACCAACGCCACGTTGCACCACAGACTGTCCAGGAGTTGGCGGATGCTTTAGCCCAGGTCTGGGAGGAGATCCCTCAGGAGACCATCCGCCACCTCATCAGGAGCATGCCCAGGCGTTGTAGGGAGGTCATACAGGCATGTGGAGGCCACACACACTACTGAGCCTCATTTTGACTTGTTTTAAGGACATTACATCAAAGTTGGATCAGCCTGTAGTGTGGTTTTCCACTTTAAAACCTTGGAAAACCACTTGGAGTGTGACTCCAAATCCAGACCTCCATGGGTTGATAAATTTGATTTCCATTGATAATGTTTGTGTGATTTTGTTGTCAGCACATTCAACTATGTAAAGAAAAAAGTTTTTAATAAGATTATTTCATTCATTCAGATCTAGGATGTGTTATTTTAGTGTTCCCTTTATTTTTTCGAGCAGTTTATATATATACGATATTGTGTTTGGTAACTACAATAGTGGGCATAAATTCCTACGACATGGAGATTGAGTGATTGCGGTATAGATCAGGGGGCCCACTCTGTGGAGAGCAGCTCCGCAGAGTGTTGTTTATGGCCGTTGGAGGATCTGCCGGGCTTTCAAACCCGCGCCCAGGGAGCAGTTGCCTAATGGAGAGGCTGACGTGATTAGCTGAGGATATACTTTAAAAGCTTTTACTGCTGCATATTCTGCCCTGTGTGTGTGTGTGTGTGTGTGTGTGCGTGCGTGCGTGCGTGCGCGTGCGTGCGTGTATCTGCCGTTGATGTTTCTGTCAATGAACACAACACACCTGTTTGTGTGGGGATGTGTGCGGTGCGCCCCAGCGGGAGGACCTTGGCTCATAGGAGCCATCGGCGGGGAAGCGTAGGCCCTCTTCTTAACGAGGGCCTATGGAGGGAGATTGCACAATATTTATGATGAAGCAACGTAACGTGGAGCACTTCTGAGAGGTTGATTAGCACACGTTTAAACACACACTTCCTCCACCCAACCCCAACCCCACCTGCCCCATCTAACGACTACTATAATGATAACCGCAGTCTTAAAGGGCCACCTCGTTCAACGGTGATTCCTGCAGCGCACACAAATGATGTCCGATACTATTACAACTAGGGTTGTTACTATGTCATCTAGCAGATGCTTCAATCTAAAGCAACTTAAAGTGAATTCAAATGCAGGGTGCAGGGTATAGGGTATCTTGCGGGCATTGGGGATCAAACCCAGAACCTTAACACTGAACCCTGCACACTCCCCTGCCTGTTATGTGTTCTTCTCTACTTTGAAGGTATTTTGAGCAACGAAGGCTCTTTGAATGTTGTACGCATCAAACTGAATCTTTGATTCAAACTTCAAGGTATGTTTAGTAACAATACATTGTAATTTAAGGCAGCCAAAATAATTCAGTAAATCAATGGCGCTTGACTACCTCTACTAGTATGAATGACATACTGTAAATTGTGGTGGTGGTATTTATTTCTTTGTTTATTTATGTCAGAAGTGAATGGGCGTGGCAGCTAAATAATATTTTCAAAGCTGTCTTGAAAGTTAGAAAGCACTGAGAGTGTTAGTGACTTGTCCATTGCATGACGGCTGTGGGAGCGTGTGTGGATGACGGCCGGTTCAAGCAGCCTCACCCGGCCGAGTCTGATTGGAGTCTGGGGCCGGGTGAGGCTGCACACCTGTTGCACATTGAGTGATCAGTGTGCACGCACGCAAGGAGAGATCCCCTGCATGGCAGTGGGGTTAGCACCAGGCCACGTGTCATGACCTACAAACCTTACAATAAACCGGCTTCAACGTCACCATGCTGTGTTTGGAGGAGCCCAGTAAAAGTCACCTAGGGCCTTGCTACAATGGTATCTTATTTTGTTCCAGTATTGTGTATTTTTTACATAATACTGATTGGTTGTAATTGGGTGTAGTTCTCCACCTATGACCGAAATTCATAATTCAGGTGACCTTCCTGAATTCTCCCCTCGCCACTAACTCTTAAGAAATGGAAGTGGAATACCTTTCTAATGAGGCTAAGGTGGTCCCGTTGAGAATAGACACACGCACACACACACACACACACACACACACACACACACACACACACACACACACACACACACACACACACCGGCATGCACGTGCACACATGCACACACATTCCTGCAGGCACATGCAGAAGCATGGACACACACGTGTCACACACGCACACGCAAACACACCCCCACCCACCCCCACCCTACACACCTCGTTGGAGTCTACTCAGAAGACATTGTGTTGAGCACCTCGTACGTTATTAGAGCTGCTGGTGACACATTCCCTCAGGCGTATACCCGTCGACCTTCCCTCCGCCGAGACCAGGGCTTCTTATTGGCGTAAGCTAATTCATTTTCTCTAATCATGGTGAGGAATGGAACCGAAGCAGGGGCAGGGCAGAGAGTAAGGCAGGCCAATATTTTGCCAGAGGCCCATAATTATCTCTATTATTATTATGAAACTATTGTTAGCACTATGGGGAGAAAGTTTGGCGGCAGAGGAGACCGTTCACTTACTGATCTCTGTACTGAATCTAACCCGACACCATCTGACGTGGTTTCTTTTTAATTAAATATAGAACAATGACAAAGAAATGACAAAATTCCCCCACACACACACACACACACACACACACACACACACACACACACACACTGTAGTGTAGTGGGTAGTGTAGTGTAGTGTACATTTATAGAATCCCATCATAATCCCAGTCCAGAAGGGCTTCATAAATCGAAAACAATACCCAATAACACAGCGGCCCTTAAAATGGCCAAGGAAACTGAAAGCAAAAGAAACTAGGTTGCCAAAAATTAAACACTAGGGTTTTGGGCAACCTAGTTGTCTTTGCTTTCAATTTACCTCGGTAAAATGATCCCTGGATCGACTGTGAAGCTGTGGACAGACACAAACAGAGGAAACATTGAGATAATGTTCTGGTAAAAGACGTTTTTGAAAGACAACCCCAAGCAACACCACTTTAGCATTAGCATCTACGCATCTCTTTTTCATTTTTTTTCCCCCCCAATCAAAGTGTATTCGTATTTTGCAAAACCCCGTCGTGTGTCCGTGGATGAGTGCTAGTCTGCTCCACACGCTGGGTGTGTGTGGGGTTCCTGCGCGTCTCGCTGAATAACTAATACCCGCTGGAGGGGCCGAGCGAGGAGAGCCCCAGATGCCCGCTGGCCTGTCACAGAAATGTGACAGCATCTCCCGGGCAAGGACAAACCGGAGGCTGCGGCCCGCGGCTCTCCGGCTCCGCAGGGGCCCCGCGGAGTCCCAGGGGGTCTGTCCCCCCCCCCCCCCCCCCCCCCCCCCCCCCCCCCCCCCCCCCCCCCCCCCCCCCCCGCTCGCTCTCTTTCTTATCTGCCTCTGTCGCCTTCTCTTTATCTATCCCTGGGTTTATTATTTTGCGGCGAGTGTCTGCCGGCTCGCCCGTGACTTCATCCTCTCTCTTCCTCGCTCTTCCACTGCATCTTCATCTACATCTCCTTCAACTCATACAACTGAGGGCGTGCACGTGCACGTGCACACACACGCGCGTGCGCACACACACACACACACACGCACGCGCGCGCGCGCACACACACGCACATACACCCAAACACACACACAAACACACACACACACGCAGACACAAACACACAGGCACACCCACACACACACACACACACACACACACACACGCCCAAACACACTCACACACGCAAACACACAGTCGCACACACACACACACACACGCCGAAACACACACACACAGACACACACACACCAAATCTGTCTTATCCTTCAACCTTGATTTGCTTGTGCACGTTGCTCAGCTGCAATCTGTCTGCGTCAATATCAGGCCTAATCCAATGCCCAGTCAGGACACAGCATGCACACACACACACACACACACACACACACACACACACACACACACACTCACTAACACACACACACCTGTTATTCTAGCATGCGCCATTTAATTTCTCGTGAACGTGCGTCTTCCAATTTGCAGCACCCATACAATATAGAAAAAGGTTGACTTTAACATTAGATTTGTACCAAGAGGGAGGAGATAGGCAGGCAGACTTGCGGTGCTTCATTTAAACTGTTCTGCACTGAGGCTTTTCAATTTGATTATGAGGCTCCATTTCATAGGGCACGGATGCTGTGCACCATTCAGAATGAAATTGAAGCGCTGGTGGGCCATTGGGCCATTGGGCAACACAGTCTCTCTCTCTCTCTCTCTCTCTCTCTCTCTCTCTCTCTCTCTCTCTCTCTCTCTCTCTCTCTGTCTCTCTCTGTCTCTCTCTGTCTCTCTCTCTGTCTCTCTCTGTCTCTCTCTCTCTCTCTCTCTCTCTCTCTCTCTCTCTCTCTCTCTCTCTCTCTCTCTCTCTCTCTCTCTCTCTGTCTCTCTGTCTCTCTCTCTCTCTCTCTCTCTCTGTCTCTCTCTCTCTCTCTCTCTCTCTCTCTCTCTCTCTCTCTCTCTCTCTGTCTCTCTGTCTCTCTGTCTCTCTCTCTCTCTCTCTCTCTCTCTCTCTCTCTCCCCCTCCCCGTGTGTGTGTCTCTCTCTCCTCTCGGGTCGCACCGGACGAACACAAGGGCAACGCCGCACCTGCAGTGTCCTTCCACTGCACTTGGTGGTGGTTAGTGGTTGGCGGGGGCGGCAATGGTGGGTGGTGGGGGAGGGGGCGGCGATGGTGGTTGGGGCGGGGGCGGGGGCGGTGGTGGGGGCGGTGGTGGTGGTGGTCGGGGTGGAGTGGGGAACAGGAAAGTGAATGAGGTCCTCTGGTCGTTTTGTCGAAGAGGAGCAGTCTCTGGCGCGCTGCATGGGAGGTAAAAACAACCTACTGCCGCACTTCACTGCATGGTTCCATGGCAACCAGATAAACCCACAGCGCTCTTATTCTCGGAGTCTCGGAGTGCATCCTCCTAAGCTCTCCTACTCGCACACTGACACACAACAACAAAGACCACTCCGAAATGCACTCAAATTCACTCAAAAGGATGTCAAATATTTGCATGAATTGAATCACAACCTGTAAATACATTTGCTATTACACGTACAATAATTAATGGGTACCATCAGGGAAAAGCCCAGTGTGTAACAGCGTCCTCAGCAGGCTGTTACATCATCTTTTAAAAAGTTACACACCGCTGTGTTTTAAAAATAGAGTGCTTACTCACACACGCACACACACTCACACACTCACACACTCACACGTACGCAATTTGGTTGCGTCGTTTCGCTCTGTCCGAACACCAGCCGACATTATCAACAGCAAGCGTGTAGTGAATGTGTGAACTAGCAACTCTCTCTCTCTCACTCACTCACTCACTAACACACTCACTCACTCACTCACTCACTCTCTCTCTCTCTCTCTCTCTCTCTCTCTCTCTCTCTCTCTCTCTCTCTCTCTCTCTCTCTCTCTCTCTCTCTCTCTCTCTCTCTCTCTCTCTCTCCGGGTGCTCCATCATCATTCCTGCTCATTTGTGTTATTGGAGCAGGCTGTCGTGGCGCTTCGGCCCTTACCTTTGTCTTCGGACTGCGTGCGCTGATCGATGGCCATGTAATTACTCTAAAGACCTATGAGTACTATGGGGTTAACTGTGGTAATATGGGGTTATCTGTAGTCCCATAGGGCCTCCGTTTGTGTCCATCGTCTAGGCAGTATGCTGCCTCTCACACATTGGGTCAAGCCAGACGGTCCTGACCTGGCTAAAGTCAGTCAACGTCTTTTGTGGCATGAGAATTAATGTTTTAACCCTAAAGGCGGTACAGGGCACAAAGGAGCAGGTCGACGCTTAAGCGTATTTGGATGCCTACAGGCAGGCTGTGGACATTGGGGATCAAACCCAGTACTTTTGTGTTACGTTGGAAGTCCAACACCGTAACCACTTGAACCCCACTCGATTTAGCGTCTGCGTGAAGCTAATAAACGGTCTTGAAAATGTTTGTTATTATTAGCAACAATAAACGACGCCTATTCCAGACATTTCAGTGGGAGACGAGCTAAGCAAGACCATTCGTTTCATAATTTGTGTCTATTTCCTGCCATTCAGAGCTGAAGTTCACCCGTCAGTGTTCACAGTTGTACCAGGGTTGTTAATGGCAGAGATTAGGGAGCTATTTAATACAGTAAAGGGGATTAGAAAAGCTATGGGCCGCGCTAATCCTTAACCTTTAGCCTTGTTCTCATGGAGCAACAATATGCGCGAGGCGATAGCATCACTGCCCCGGACCTGGTATATTTCCATTAGAGCCGTCCTTCTTTATTCCCACAAGCACCTTTAAAAGCATTAGGGATGCTTTGTCAAGCCTTAATAAAAAGAGCCAGCGGTGCTATCAAACACCCCCTCCCTTGTTTTGGAGAAACGCACTGTTCCATGTGAAGTTTTCATAAGCCATTATGATAATGTGGCGGAGAGGCTCTGAAGGGCAGGTGATAGACAGATAGATGCTTCTGGATCGACCGCTCTCAATGTCCCAGCATGGAGCGGCCATTCTCTCTCAGCACAAAAGACCAAGTGACCAGGAAAATGGCATGGGTGTTTAAATGAAATGGCAGTTCCCCCCCCCCCCCCCCCCCCCTCCCCCCACCCCCCATCACCATCACCTGGACCTGAACTGGACTTTTGTGGCCAAACTGGCAGTGAGGTAGTACAGAGAGACGAAGATCTGTACTGGTTTTCAGACGAAGCAGTGTCTTAAGAGGTCAATCTCCCACTAGGCTTCTGTGCACTATGCACCAATACATCTTTTCTCTATTTTACGATATTTTCAGTTGAATTTGGGTGCATTATAAAAAAGAAAGTAAACTGTTTAAGTCTTGGTTTTGGCCTTGGTATTGCCTGGCTTAGACATTGGTCTTTTTTTCTGTGCGGACGACATACAATTCTGGTTGTTTTTAGTATTCAAGTTTACTTATTCATTATTCAATAACTTTGCTTGCTTTTCATGTTGGACTCAAAAACCTGCTTAGTTTTGGACTAAATTCAACTCTGGGGTGTGCATACTGTTCTATCCGCCCACTCCACTGACATTATATAAAGCTGCCCTCCTAACCACCCCGAGAAGAAAAGGTCCTCTGGTACATCTCATGGCTCCCTCCTGTCCCAGCCAGATTTTGGGAGGTATTCCTCCCACATTTCTGCCATTACAAATCAGGCTGACTTGTAAAGTGTATCTGATGAATTAGCTCTTACAGCATCCAGTCCTGGACCGATGTAAGGTGTTGGTACCTGACATGCATGCAATTTCTCAGCGTTGAAATGTCATTCTTGTTTCGCTTCTCCACTAATAGGGGTCAAGTGCATCCAGAGGATACAAATTAGATTGATAAATCACTGCGTTTAAGTAAACCTAGATGTTTACACAATAAGTAGAGCTAATGATTCTCCAAAAGGTTGTTTCCTTTTAGAAATGCTATTCCGTCTTCATTTGTCTTCTAGAGTTATACGTACTGTATTTGCCCAGGCATTACGTGCATCTCAAACGTTGCTGTTTGGCGTTACCTTGGAGTCACCTGAACTTTTAGAGGGTCCTTCATACCTGTAAGAAAACCGCTTCCTTCCGACACATTGACGCATGTGATGCAGACTACCAGCACTCCTTACAGGTGCTGTAGTACGATGTTAAGAGCCATTACATGAGTTTGTGACTTGTGCAGGTGATTTGACTGCGCCTGCCTCTGTATGAGACAATGTCCATTTTAGACAGCGCCCGACTTCATTTCTGACCAATCAGGCCATCTCCTCCCTGATTGGTTTGAGGAATCCATTCTGCCTGTCAATCACATGTGCATGAAATGGAACACGTCTCAATGGCAGAGAAAGGAGAGGGAGTGGATGTGTTTTTGGTTGTTTCGTTTCGAAATCGTGCTCTCTTGTGCTCTTTTCTGCTCTCTCTGTTTACAACTCTTGAGTCTTAGCTACAGCAGCTTTAAGGGATGTCATGTCCTCGTTCCCCCCCCCCACCCCACCCCCCTTCCAAACAGCCGAGATTCCTTTTTCTGTCGCTCTTTTGCATGCCTGATTGAGGCTACTCTGCTCTCTCTGCATCTTTTTGGACACCCCGTCATCCAACTCCGCAGGCAAGCTTGTTTCCAGTTGGAAGCAGGGTCAGGCAATTCATTAATCATTCATATCTAGATTTCAGAAGTGCAACCATTCATTTTTCTGCACTTTTTAGGGTCTACCATTAGTTAGATGTTTTTTTTATTTATACAGCCGTCCCTATATTATTGATGATTTATGGCATCAAACTGCATGCCACTTTCAAGAAAGGTAAAGGTTACGCATGCAAAATATAGTGTGCAACTACAAACAGAACGTGCACATGGTATTTTAGCTTACATGTAACTTTTTTTTGTAATGCTTTCAAGGTAGACCCAAGGGACATAAAATGGGACATAGAATGAGCAGATTCTCCACCTATTTCCGTCCTGGGTTTAGAGAGCCGATCCCAAGCACGAAGGCCTTTTAAGGGCCATACCAGTGTGACTCTGACTTATTGCCTGGTGCTTAGCTTCAAAGCCATTGGTTTATCGCGCGTATGTCCATTGCCACAAACTCTTTTAAACGTTGCTGGTAATCCATCCACATGAAGTGTTTTCATGTAAGCTTAACTCGACTACCAGCATTTCTACTACACAAGCTGGAAACTAAGGCACTGAGGTGAATTCATTAAAAACAATTGATTTTAGAGTTAGGGTTTCTACTCACCCTGGCCCTCTCTCCCTCTCTCTTACGTCATGAACCTTTGAAAGAATTACAGAACATAAAGACATATACCATTTACTATTTAGTCGTTTAGCAGACTTTTACCCAAAGTGACTTATAAATGGAGACACATGAGATGCATGTCATTAAGGAGCAAGGATGGAGTTAGCCTCATCTCGTTCTAGGATACCTACAGGTAGTCTGCGGACCTTGGGGGGTCGAACACTCAGCTGCTGCCCTTTCCTGCTCCCCCCCCCCCATACAGAAGATCTTTATCTAACGTTGTTGCCTCTGCTGCTTCCCCCCCCCCCTCCGCAGGCCTCTACTGACCAGAAGAAGCTGAGCCATGCTGGATCCAAGCCCTCCCTCTCCGAGAGCAGTGGCCGACTCCCACAGATAGCCATGAACACCTGTAAGTACAATGGCGGCGTGGTGAGACCACTCGTGGGAAGCCTGGCGTCCTCGTCGCGCCGCAACCTCGCGGAGCTCGACTCGGAGACGCAGCCCCTGCAGACGCTGCACAGCTCCGGGCTGGAGGTGGTGGTCTCCAAGGGCAACAGTGGCGAGGACCGCAGCAAGACCTCCAACGAGAGCCTCACGCGGGAGGGGGGCGTCGGGGGCGTCGCGGGCGGGGGGCCGCAGAAGAAGAACAAGGACATCGGCTACAAGCTCGGCCACCGGAGGGCGCTGTTTGAGAAGCGGAAGAGACTCAGCGACTACGCGCTCATCTTCGGGATGTTTGGGATTGTTGTCATGGTGACGGAGACGGAGTTGTCGTGGGGGATTTATACAAAGGTAGGCTGTGCGCGTCTGTTTGCGCGTGGCTGTTTTCAGTGCTGCTAGTCTGTGTGCTTGTGTGCATTGTGAGCACTTTGTGTGCGTTCCGTGGGTTGTTTGTGTGCTGGTGCAGAAGTGCGTGTCCCAAGGTATTTTTTTTAAGTTGTCTTTGTTTTTCTTCAAGGTTCCTCAAACCCTCCTTGTAGCAGGAGAACTGTCGACTATGAGTTATGACAAAATGCATTCTGACCACAAGTAGCTTACAGAGAGTTCCCCCGTTCAACTACTTCATACATTCTGGACACAAAGAACACAGAAATGTTCACCATGAGACCAAGACGGTACTGGAACAACATTTGGTTAGGATTAACATAGAATTGTTGCGGTAAAAGTGATGGAATAACAGTTATTTTGTTACTGAGAAATGATGTATTTTACAAAGAAAATACTTTCATACTCATATTCACATTCACACATATTTCGTACTTTACGATAATGTGCTCGTCGTTTAAGTAAGCTTTAAAAGGGTGTGTCTTAAACAATAATCTCTGGCAGCGGTTACTTGTCAATCATTAGAAGTCCAGGGTTAGTGGGTTGAGGAGAGATGTCCGCAGCTGTTTGGCCGTCTGCTTCTGCGTGACTCACTTTAAAGGCATCTAGAATTACTTACCTCACGGCAAAAGAGAGAGAGAGAGAGAGAGAGAGAGACCGAGACTCAAGTGAAACAGGAGGAATGGCAATATCTGGCAACGCAGGGCGATAAAGAGCCAGAGAGGAAGCCAGAGCGAGAGAGTACGTGTAACAGAGGGTGACAGAGAAAGAGAGCGAGAGAGAGAGAGAGAGAGAGAGAGAGAAAGAGAAAAGTACAGGAGGTGAGGTAGGTCAAAATGGGCTGAACGAGCCGGTTGTCCCACCACATAATTAACACCGGGACTCTGTGTGGGGCGAACACGACGTGGTGGAAACAAGGGGAGTCTGGACAAGGAACCAGAGCTGTTTATTGGTCACTGCTGCTTGACCTGTCATTGACACCCACCACCGCTGACAACCGTTTCCCCCACCCAGGGTCAGCCAATCAATGCTGCTGTTACATCGGGGGGGGGAGGGGGGGGGGTATTTTTGAAGAGAAAATCCACGTTTGATGTAATGATTATTGAGTCGGTGTCAGAGCGCTCAGGTCTGGTTTGTACCCCTGGTGTCTGCTGTGTGTACCGGGGGAGGGTCCTGCCTGGCCCCCAGTGAGGAACAGTAACGGAGGTGGGGGGGGGGGGGGGGTGTAAAAGCAGAACATGGAGATTGTATTTATGTACGTGAGTTAGGACTCAGTAATACTGTGTTTTATTGTAATTGAATTTAATGCCCTGTGTGGGTGGTTTATTTTGTCGATGGTGGATGTGTTGTGGCAGGCACAGCACTAAGTAATTTTGTGGCTGAAATTTTCCATTTTGGTGTGTGATGTGTGTGTGTCCAAGAATGTTATCACTGAGATGATTCATAGGCCTTTAAAGGCTTTTCCTAAGTGTATCAGCTATTATGAGAGAGAGATCCCCATGAGGAAAGACACCCCTGCTACAAGCAGACAGACAGACAGACACTATTACTGCTACAGACAGACAAACAAACAACAGACCGACAGACCGACAGACAGACAGACAGACAGACAGACACTATTACTGCTACAGACAGACAGACAGACACTATTACTGCTACAGACAGACAAACAGACAACAGACCGACCGACAGACAGACAGACAGACACTATTACTGCTACAGACAGACAGACAGACAGACACTATTACTGCTACAGACAGACAGACAGGGGGGGGGGGGGTGGGGGGGGGGGCATGAGCGCCCGGGAGCTCCTTGACCCCGTGGTAGGTGGATTAATTGATTTACCTGGTGTTATTCCACCGGGGACTTCTCCACACAATTTACAACAAGCGTCCTGAGGACGCCGCGGGCGGCGGCTAATCTAGTTGATAGCTAAATATACATCCTCTAATGTAGGCCAGCGAAGGACGCCAGCCCCCCCCCCCACTGTGCCCCCCCCCCCCCCGCCCAGATCCCTCGCTCCCTCCCCTCCGTCACCCCCCCCCCCCCCCCCCAATTATGAGATAAGTAGTTGCCTGTTGCTTTTTGTCATTTGCTGTCAGGTGTTGCGACTCACGTCATCACCCCGTTCCCCCCCTCCTCCCTCCCCCACACCCCCTCCTCCCCAGTCCTCATCCCACCTTCCACCTTCCACCTTCCACCCCCCCCCTCACCCTCCTCCTCCCTCCCCCTCCTCCCCCTTCAGCACAGTGGCACTTTCCCACCACGGCTGTCAAACTGATTTATCAAATGGCATTTTACCAAACGGTAGTTGGGACACACAAGTAGAGCAGGTTCTCATTCCCAAGATCTATGGCCGCCCCCTTGCACACACGCACACCGCACACACACACACACACACACACAAAAGTTCACAGAAGCACAAAAGCGATGTGTGCGAACATGTGCACTGGCCTATTTATCATTGGCTGGGCCGGCTGATGCTAGCGTTAATGCTAACTTTGCCTGTTGTACATGAAGCGATCAGCGGAGGTCCCCGCTAAGTGCTATGGCTGATTAATTGGTCGTTTAGATGGCGGCCAGCAGCACATATAGACCGCCTCGGCCCGCCCTTCACCACACACCTGCAGCTCCATTGTTTCTCCAAGATGAGTCGTGGCCCCGGCCCTTTGGAGAGTGGAGGCCTATCTTCTGCGTGTAAATCAGGCTCTTAAGTGATATACTATAAGTGCCACTGCTGCCGTGTCCACCTTGTGTGTGTGCGTGTGTGTGTGAGCATTCTTTAGACGTTAGTCAATGGTAGATGTTTGCGATGCACGTGTATGTGCACGCGTCTGTGTTGTGTCTTTCTGTCTGTGCGCCATATTATGTGTGTCGACATTCCACTGCAATAACTCGCAATAACAAAGATTTGTTTTTAAATCAATGCAATTATCTGGTTTTCAGATTGATGGATTTTTTTCTCCTCTTGGTGTCTTCTAAGTGCTCCTTGTCTGTGTCTGTGTGTGTCTGTGTCTGTGTCTGTGTGTGTGTGTGTGTGTGTGTGTGTGTCTGTGTGTGTGTGTGTGTGTGTGTGTGTGTGTGTGTGTGTGTTGTTGGCTGTCTGGTTTTGTAATCTGCAGTAAAGGCGAGAAAAAAAAGTCAAATCCCTCGTTATGTAATTGCAACACAACCCTATTGTACCGCACTGTGTGTGTGTGTGTGTGTGTGTGTGTGTGTGTGTTAGAGATTCACCGCAGTATCCGACTGCAAGCGCCTCCGCCACGGGTAACGGAGGATCGCACGGCGACTCGGTCATGCCTGCTCTGCATGCGTGCGCTCGCGTGTTTTCATTGGCGAAGGGAGCTAAGAGGAGAGCAAAGACCCTGGCCTGATGTTGTTGGCTAATGCGTCACTAATAACATTTTCTCCCCCTCTCTCTTTTATCTCCTGCTGTAGGAATCTTCGTACTCATTTGCACTGAAATGCCTTATCAGCCTTTCCACTGTTATATTGCTCGGTCTCATAATCATGTACCATGCCCGCGAGATTCAGGTGAGCCTCTCGCCGGAAAAAAACAACACCACACCGCACCACACAGTAACGCCACGGCGACACAAAGTCACAGTAACTCACGTAGCGAGGATAATGTGGAAGTCGAGACCATCATGTGGTAAATGGAGCTTAAAGGGGACGATGCAGTAATGACAATAATGGTGAGGATAATGGGGGATACAAGTGGATAATGATGATAAAAATGGACGACAATATGAACAATAAACAATATGGATACATGATGATAAAGACAACGGGATAATGACGATGTGTGACAATGGGGGATAGATAAAGACAACATGGGACAATGAGCAATGTGAGGGATGATAATAAATCACGGGATAATGATACAATGAGAAATGATAATACAATCAATAATGCATGAAGTGAACATCATGGTGGTTCTGAAAAAACGGGCCTTTGTGATTGAACATTTTGTAGTTGATATAAGTCAATAGATTCTGAAAACAACATTCTGATTTGTTTATATGTAGTGACATTGTCCAAAGACATTTTTAATACTTGTTTAAGATTATAGACGTAAATAACCAATTCGTAATTACAATTGTTAGATGCATATATTGTGACCCAGAGCCCTTTTAATGACATAATTTTTTTTATCTCAAGCACTTTTAGCAGCCTTCATTTTATAATACTTAATTACTGTTGTTCCTTAATATCATTTTGTGTTTTTGATGATACTTGTGTGGTGAGTATAAGTGTTGCGCAATAAATAAAGCAACAGCTACTGATTCACGCACCTTCAAGGTGTTGCTTAATTTTGTGTTTTGTTCGTGATAAATGAGTGTTGATGTGTTTGGTTGGGAAAAAACTGACCGCAAATTAAAGATGACAATGCCAGGGGGGGGGGGTTAAGGAAATAAAAGAAAATGCTATCAAAAAAATACTTTTGGTATGCGAGGTGGGTAATTTTAGCAGTAAAGAAAGACTGGGAAATGGACCGTTTAAAATAACTATTATGTTAGTATTATAGTATGTTGGTAGACGTCCAAAACAACAAGAATGAATAAAAAAAAATATATAGATAAAATAAAAAATCGGAGTTAATCTATCTAGTAGCGCCCGTCCGATTTTTGATCGGGGGGCTTCTCTCCCACTCTCTCCCCCCCCCCCCACACCCTCTCCCCCCTCCCCCTCCCTCCCTCCCGCCCTATCCACTCCCCTCACTCCCTTCCGCCCTCTCCCACTACTTCCCTCTCCCCCCCCCCTCTCCCTTCCTCCCTCCTCTCCGCCCCTCTCCCCCCCTCCCCTCTCCCTCCCCTCCCCTATCTCTCCCTTCCTATCTCTCCCCCCCACTCCCTTCCTACCCACCTCCCCTCCCCTCCCCTCCCCTCCCCTCCCCTCCCCTCCCCTCCCCTCCCCTCCCCTCCCCTCCCCTCCCCTCCCCTCCCCTCCCCTCCCCCCTCCCACAGCTCTTCATGGTGGACAACGGCGCCGACGACTGGCGGATCGCCATGACCTACGAGCGCATCTTCTTCATCGTGCTGGAGCTGCTGGTGTGCGCCATCCACCCCATCCCGGGCCAGTACGTGTTCACCTGGACGGCGCGGCTGGCCTTCAGCTACGCGCCGTCGGTGGCCGACGCCGACGTGGACATCATCCTCTCCATCCCCATGTTCCTGCGCCTCTACCTGATCGGCCGCGTCATGCTGCTGCACAGCAAGCTGTTCACGGACGCCTCGTCGCGCAGCATCGGCGCCCTGAACAAGATCAACTTCAACACGCGCTTCGTCATGAAGACCCTCATGACCATCTGCCCCGGCACCGTGCTGCTGGTCTTCAGCATCTCCTCCTGGATCATCGCCGCCTGGACCGTGCGCGTCTGCGAGAGGTAGGGCGGAGTCAGAGGAGGGGAGGGGACGGGGGGCGCACAGGGGGGGGGAGGGTGGAGGGGGAGGGTGGGGGGGCCACACGTGTTCAAGAGAAGGAAACAAGGAGTGGGAGACACAGAGAGAGAAATGGAGGGAGAGCAAGAGAGAGAGAGAGAGAGAGAGAGAGAGAGAGAGAGAGAGAGAGAGAGAGAGAGAGAGAGAGAGAGAGAGAGAGAGAGAGAGAGAGAGAGAGAGAGAGAGAGAGAGAGAGAGAGAGACCACCACAACCAGCCTTCACGGAGAGCAAAAGGCTGGTTGATCTCAGTCTCATGTGTGTGTCCCCCTCTCCCCTCCCCCCCTCTAAGTGCTCTCTTGCCCCCCCCTCACGTCAAATAATGTATACACACGTGCACACGATACATTAAAAAGCGATTAAATATGTAAAATAACACAACACAGGCCCCCACGCCCCCCCCCCCCCCCCCCCCGCCTACAGCCCCACCGCGATCTCTCCAACACGTTATTCTTTTCTCTGCGAATCCCCTCTATTTCGTATTATTTGTACAACTATCTTAGGCAGGCCTGTCCATTATTCATGAGTGTCTAATTGTTTGTTTGCTGAATGGCTTGTTTTGGTAATGTGGAGCAGCCCCGAAGATTCACCAACTCTCCCCCGCCCCCCCCCCCCCCCCCCGCCCCCCGCCCCCCCAACCCACTCGCCCGACTTCGTCATGCAGGCCTGGTCTCTCTGGAGGCCGCGTGAACACGAACAGGGCGGGATGTGAAGGGGGAAAAATGAAATAAATCGGAAGTGGTTCATTTGCATAAGGAAATAGTAGTTGTGAGGAAGGAAGCAGGGAATGTGTTAAGGTGCACTCGCTTCAAGTGGGCTGTTGGACACATTCAAGGGCGATTTGTTGACGGTCAGAGGCTACGTTTGATGACGAAAACACTGGAGCCAATTCTATTCCCTATGACTCCACAGCACCGCTAAATCAAATGATCAAATAATCAAATTATCAAGTAATCAATGAACCAATGAATCGATTGATCGATTAATCAATTAATCAATTAACCCCCCCCCCCCCCCCCTCCCTACTGTTCCATCGCCTGTTCTAACTGAAGACGCACCCTCTCTCTTAACCAGCCTCTCCCTCTCCGGTAACACCTTCACTAACCTTTCTCCTTGCACGCCCACCCTGAAACCCGCCCCCCCCCCCCCCCCTCCCCCCTCTCCACCCAGACTTCTATCACCCTCAGTTGATATCATGTGGCGGCTTTGGACCGCAGAAAAGACATCAAAACAACCAAACGCTAAACACTCAGAGCCTCCGTTGGAGACCAGCTGCCCTTAAACCAAGCCTCACCAAAGGCGCACACTAGCGTCCTTATTAACGAGCTGAATTACGGTCGAACTGCATTTCAGTGCAGTTTGGATACGGAACAATGTTTTGTCGTCCCGTCTCTTCTCGAGGGGGGGGGGGGGGATCATTTCAACAGCTTCATCACTATCGGTCAGCGGTGTCTCAGTGTTGCTCCTCCGTCAAAGCAGCCAAGTGTACAGCGTTCCTGGGAAATCGACGATGTCCCAGGGAAAGATTCCTCCTGAATAGCAGTACAGTCGCAGAGCAGGGCACACGGTACACCACTCTAATCGGCCCCCGATTCTGGTTTGGATTCTTTTGCTCACAAATACACAGCCGCACACGCACGCACACACACACACACACACACACACACACACACACACACGCGCACGCAATGCATACTTACACATCAATCTCTATGCCAACCAAACGGCTATTAGCAGTGTATGTCATTACACTTTTGGTTTCACGCCCAGTTTACGCGTCTGTTTGTGAGTCTGTTGCTTGC
>JACYXH010000281.1:170000-175000 GCA_026745465.1 Lota lota | reverse complement strand
TGTGTGTGTGTGTCATCGCCTGCCCTCCGAATACACCCCGCCGGCCCACGACCGCGGACACTTGAGGTCTGATCTTTCCAGCACCAACAGTCACAACGCGGTTGCCATGGTGAGGCCCGTCTCACGTCTGAGCCCTGGACTCCAGGTTGAAGCTAAGAACCAAACAGGGGAGAATTATGATTATTGGGCGCTGAAAAAAACCAAAACAAAAAACATGGTGGATTTGGTCTACACATTTTTGCTTTGCTTTGATCGATTTACCATTCCTTAAGAGATTATGGATTTTGGAATGATCGTAACAACCCCAAAGAGAGCAGTTGGGAAACAGATCAACCACCCCCATTACATGCACTTGAAACTTGACCACACGGTGCGATAAACCTCCATAAAGATGTACTGCATCTATTGAGAAGTCGCTTTTATCAAAAGTGTCTCATGGATATCGATTAGGGGAGCCGGTAGGTGTTAGACATCAACTCAAGGACGCCTACAGGGAGACTGCAGACACTGGGACTCCATACAAGACTTTTAGGCTGGGAGTCAAACACCCTAACCAGTAGACCAACCCCCCCCCCCCCCCCCCCCTCCCCCCAAAAGATGCATACCGCAAAAAATCACCTAGATACAGAAAACGTGCTGAGCTATTAAGGATCGACTTCCGCTAAAGCCAGGATGTGACATTTGTAATAATGACACATTAACTAACTAAAATAAACCACCCTGAATAGATCCCCATCACAGAGTTTAGTTGTTTGTGGCTGGTGTTCCTGGGGATGTTTAGCAAGCTCAGTGACAGATTTAAACGGAGTCACCTGGCTGTGTGACACTTGGACACAACGGGGACGATGACAATTTGAAGGTCATAACTACAACCACGTTGTTTTTAAATCACAGTATTAAAAACAGATCTGACCATGGACATGTGATCCAGTTCAACTGCTTTGTCCAATCAGTATTTGCATTTAAGATTGAGACATTTTTCAGGTAATGTGCAATGATAAAGAAACAAAACCTGCAAGAGGTATAGATAAGCAGAGAGATGCTAATATGTACTGTGTGTAAAACCGTCCAAACTGTGAGTAAATTACCATTCAGAGATTCAACTCCAATCTTGACTATGCGTCCAAGGTTTTTCACGGTTTCGACTGATTGTTTGTGGTTTACATGGGCATCTCTTGCTGGTGAAATGTATATGTAGTCTCTCACGTTTGAAACTAACCGCAACATAGAGACGTGCTCTGAACCATTCAGAGTGAGAGCTGCTGACCTGCTGTGTGTTACGCTTCCGTTTGCGTTTTATTTTGGTCTGACTGTTCAAATTCATCTAGGTTCACTTTTCTTTTCTTTTTGAATTAGGTCACCATCACCAGTGTGAGTCCTATTTGAGCGTGTGTTCAAACACTCTCCTCAGGGCCTGGACATATACGGCCCCCAAACATCCAAACGCATTGATTCAAATCGACAGATCAAATGCTCATCAAAAAATCATCAGAAAAATCACAAACAGCTCTTTACATGATGTTATTATTGTACCCAAAGTAAGAGCGATGACTTATGAACCTCATTCCAAAAGCCTAAGTGTGAACCATACCAGTAATAACCTTAATAATGATAAAATCAGTATTATTAATAATAATATGAATTATATTAATAGCATTCAACATTAAATTAGCATTAAAACTGTCATTAAATTTGACAGTCCTTCTATCATCCTATACTATTGAGTACAAATTATAGGCGTGGCTTTCTACAGACAAACAAGAGCATTTATGAATATAATGTTATTAGCTGGGCATAGTCAAAATTAGATGTTCTGAATTCATTTTTTATGTATGTGTGTGTGTGTGTGTGTGTGTGTGTGTGTGTACATATGTTTGCGTGTGTGCAAGAGTGTGTGTGTGTGTGTATGTGTGTGTGTGTGTGACGTATGTGTGTTATGTCATGACTATGCATAACCAAACTGATATAACACTGTGTGCAAGATGGACATAATGCATTCCTTTGTTCTTTTTTACATTTCGTTTTTTACGACATATGTTCATTCAGTTCGCTCATTCATTTAAGGTGCATCAGGTATTTTTTTTTAAAATCCATAACCCTTCGGAAGATACAAGTAGGCCACGCGTAGGCCGTTAAAGACTATATGTAGTGTGTCTTTGGTGTTTTAGCGCTTTTAGCGTTTTTAGCATTTTTTGCGTTTTTCTTCGTTTTTTTTGCGTTAAAGAGATATGCGTAAAGCTCGGAGGATCGCGTTTTTTTGGGCCGAGGCTAGACGCAGAGTCGTAACTTTGTCGTAACTTTGTGAGAGACGTCACGACGGAAAATGTCACGGGGACAATTCAAGGGCTGGGAGACAACGGTGTAAAGAGCCTAAAGCCCTCCTGTCCTAGGGTCAAAGTGGTGCCAGCTCTTTTCCATGCTATTCCAAAACTTGACACAGTATATTGAGAGCTCTAAAATACAATTTATTAAGTCCCCTATATTCTCTGACTCACTTTACCCCCCATTCCAGTCTGCCAGAGACGTTTTCCCCTTCTCCTTCTTCTCCAGAGATGTCATTCGGGATTTGTTTGGAATGAAAGTAGCTGCCTTATCCTCTTACATTTCTAACATTATTCGCTGTAAATAAAACCCTATTTTGCACATAGGCCAAGGCCGTTGGCATTCAGAAGGTTGTGTGTTCTCTAAGATATGCGCAGCTGCTACTCCTGTATAGACCCAGTGGAGCATGGATGTCATGACTCACTGCTCTACCTGCCATTATGACAGACTGAATGAAATTACCATATTAGTCACTTGTAATTACAATATTTAGCCAGGTGATCAAGCCCTTCTAGCCGTGCCCCCCCCCCCCCCCCCCCCCCCCCACAGCCCCCCCTGGCAGCCAATCAAAAGGCAGCTGATGATGTGTTGGGGATGCAGGTAGAGGAGACAAGGGTGTCAAATCCAATAAGCGTCTCCTGCTACGTTACCCAAGCCAACCTAAATGTTTGCAAAAGAAGCACCCCTCCCCACACACACACACACCCCAACCCCCCTCCCTCCCAGTCCTTTGACGAAAAGAGTCACAGCTTGTATTCAGCTCTAGGATAGTTTTATGTGTTTTATTTTAGCTTTCAATTGCATTCCCTAGTCTCTCCCCCCCCCCCCCCCCCCCCCCCCCCCATCTCCCCTTCCATCGTTTCCCTGGCTCTCAATATACTGGCTTTACAGCATGCAGGGAGCGGACATCTCCTTTATTCTTGCATGGTATTGTTGCGGTTGCTTTTTTCTGCATGCCGTCGTAGTGGCTTGATCTCACAGAAGCACACTCTCCTTTTTGCTATTGTTTCAGTCTAAGTGTTAATCAATCCAACACAAACAGGGAGCACAGCAGTCCATCCACCCGTCACTTTGAGCATGAGCTGAACCCTGAGTGTCAGTTTTTCATTCACCTGCCGTGGGGCATGGAGGCTTACAATAGGACATTTGATAACAGCAATGTCTTGGAGGAGAATGAGGAGTGGACATCTTTACAACAACAACAAATAATGATTCGCTTTTGTTTTGTTTTTAGTTGTGGAATTTGTTGCGCTGGCCGCGAGTAATCCTAACCATGGCTCCACTAATTATCGGTTGGCTCTACATTGTTTTGTAGTTTTTTGTTTACTGGGAAACCACTGGTTTCCTAAACCATTTGTAAATTCGGATTGGCCTAGTTCGTAATTGACCAGAGACTGGCCTTTAACTAGATTGATCATTTTTGGTCACAAAAGAGATTCTGAAGATGTTGTCTCCTATTGCTTGAAGGGCGAATTTAAACAGTGGAATCAAGTGATATGAGCTCTCCTCCTAGACAGCGCACCATCAAACTACAGAGAAGGTGATGAGGGAGGGCGGCCATGACAGGCCTGTCTCTGTTATGATGAAAAGGTATGGGAATGTCAACACCATCACTGTGGTCTTTTTTTCCTTAATAGCTTTCAACAGAAATACCTTCACATGCAGTGTGCGGTGTTTGATCGACGAAGCGATCAAGCATGGCTGTCTGCTAATTTTAGCCTACATGTTTGAAGTGGTGATGTACATTGCCAAACCTTTTTTGTTTTTTTTCCCCCTGCAAAGTGTGAACTAATTTGGAGACCGGAGATTTGTGGCCAAATTTGTGATGGATGCGCCTAATTCATTTATACAATTTAGTTGTGCAATAGGCCAAGATGTTATTGTATTTTTACATTCATTGTCACAATCAAGTTTGGCATGCGACACTTTTTTATTCAGTCACTTATTCTGCACAACTCATGTTGTAATGTTGTTCATGCTTCACCTTAATGCCCACGAAAAAAATCTAGAGAAAATCATTTGTTTAAACTCATTTCTGAATGTCCTTAGCATTATCCATCTTTCTGTGTTTACACTGACTGATGCGACACACATGTGCAGATATTGTGCAGAATCATATGGTCTTTGCAACGAAAAAAACAGCAATATCTTTGTAAGCATTTTGCTTTCATACAGCTTTTATACATACCGATTGCAATTCCAAATGGATTCATAACGGCTTATACAGTACATACCAATTGTACCAGAGGAAGCAAACCGACAACTTAATGGCTAAATAACATTGGAATCTTTCAATAGCATGATTTGGAAAGCCATTGAGTGTAAAACTGTTCAAGCACACACACACACACACACACACACACACGCACAAACACACACACACACACACGCACAAACACACACACACACATCCAGCACCATGTCCAAACCACCACTCTTCCTCCCCTCTCCACACACTCCATCCCCCCAGCATGCTCAGGTGTCCACGCTGGTGTCCTCTTACTGACTGGGTGTCCTCTGCTTCTTTTTCTTCCTCTTCTTATCTTCATCTTCATCCTCGTCCTCATCCTCCGCAGGTATCACGACAAACAGGATGTGACCAGTAACTTCCTGGGGGCCATGTGGCTGATCTCCATTACCTTCCTGTCCATTGGCTACGGTGACATGGTCCCTCACAC
>JACYXH010000281.1:125000-165000 GCA_026745465.1 Lota lota | reverse complement strand
AACCAAAATGGTGTTTCTTTCCGAATGGCCGTGGTATGCTTCCATCGATTTTTGCATGTTTTGGTTGGAATTGCTTTGACCAAGACTGGGAATGTGTGTTTATATTTTTATATAAAAAAAATTATTATGCATGCAGGCTTCTCTCTCTCTCTCTCTCTCTCTCTCGCTCTCTCTCTCTCTCTCTCTCTCTCTCTCTCTCTCTCTCTCTCTCTCTGTCTCTGTCTCTCTTTCTCTCTCTCTTAATGTAAGTCTCTCTCTCTTCTAACAAAATATGTTGTTTTTCCTCCCTATTTTCATCCTTCCTCCCCCTTTCATAAAATCCTATAACCTCCACCCTACCTCCCTCCTCCTCTCTCCATCCATCCATCCTTCATCCTCTGTGTCTACCCCCACTACTTCATCCCCTCCTCACGCCTCCCTTCCTCCCTCCACTCTCCTCCACCCACCTCCCCATCCTCTTCTTCACCTCCTCCTCTCTCCTTCCTCTCCTCCCTCCATCCTCTCTCCTCCCTCCCTCCCTCCCTCCCTCCCTCCCTCCCTCCCTCCCTCCCTCCCTCCTTCTGTCCTTCCCTCCCTCCCTCCCTTCAACCTCCCCCATTCTTTAATTTCCCTCCTCCCTCTTCGTCACCTCCTCCTCTCTGCCCTTCACCACCCTCTCTCCACCACCTCCTCCTCCTCCTCCTCCCTGCGCCTCCCATGCCCCTCCCCCACCCACCAGACTGCGCAGTGTGAAGATGGAGCAGAGGAAACTGAACGACCAGGCCAACACCTTGGTGGACCTGGCCAAGGTAAGAGCTCTTCTTGAGGACTTTTGGCTCTCTATCTACCCTGGGGAGGAGGGCTCACCGTGGACACATGCAGCCGTCCAACGCCACATTCATGGCGAAATGGTTGAAAAACAGAACTCATGCTGTAGTGTGCAGTTAGAGCAGCACTTGAAGAAAGTGGTTTGGATAATGCGGTTAGTACTTTATTTGCACAGCACATTTTCAGTGCCAGTCGATTCAAAACCAAACACTTGCAAAATGAAGGATAATACAACTCATCCTACATAGCTATACCAACTGTCAGGCTTAGAGAAATAGCTTCGGAGAAAGTGCATCTCTGTTTGTCATTATGTTGCATGACAATCTATCTAAAGCAACAATTTCTACATTGTACCTTTTGTATCTTGCTTTGTTACAATGCACTAACTCCTACTATTCAGTTGACTACCACTCACAAACTTTCTAACACAAACACACGATCAAAGTACACTGCCTTTTGGTATTTATTTTTACAATCCTATCTGAGATATTTAACCTACTTTTGATACAACACCGTACACACGTTATCCGAGTCCAATGCTATAAGACTTTAGCCTGTTGCTACTGTGGCCCCCCCCCCGTGCTTTCATAGGGGCCAACTGAGCCCAATAGAGCTCACCACCACACAGAGTTCAAAGGACTGTGGTTCATTTGATGTGGATGGCATTTGCTCTCCAGTTGTGGACTTTTGAAAGATTTTTTTGGAGTGTTCGCCTTTAATGTGCGTTTAGTTATTTATTTTCCCGCTTGCTGGCCCGGTCTACTCTATTTACACTCTACTGTAGTTCAACCGGAGACACGCTTTCGTGTTTCTCGTCTCTGGAAGGGTTATCTGTTTTATTCCACTGTTCTCTGCTTGATATGTAGGCCTTTACAGTGGATAGTCACAACGTCAGCATACGTTTTTATCAAGAGCGGTTTACAGATCAAGTCAGTCGTTCAGCAGCAGGAAGGAAGTGTGAAACATCTCGCTCCAAGACGCCTCCACTGGGTACACTGTGGACATTGGGGGTTTGAACCCAGAACCTTTTGGGCTGGGAGTCAAACAACCTTTTTCTGACAATAACTCTGAATATATATTTTTTGAAGTGATACGTGAAACTCTAGGAATGAGAACAAAAAAAAAATGGTTTCAAAGGAATTTCTCATTTTGTACATGTAATGTAATTCTCCCTTCAGGTGTTACCTGTTTGGGTTGTAATCATTCTGAGGGTTGGATTAGCTTGCTAATGAGCGGCGGTCTCAAGCCTACGTGCACTTTATCTGTACAGTTAGCTAGCAGCCTAAGTGAATGAGTTCTCTTTGTTGTAACGAAGAGGTGGCATCCTTTTGTAATAAATTGATATCCTGACACTGCATTGATGGGTTTGAGGGATCTACATTTTGTCTGAATTGCCTGATACATGAATTCCACATTGTAGACTTTGTAGCATAAAGAAGAAATCGGTACATATGTGGACATGAGCATGTGTTTTAAGTGTAGTTTGATTAATGAGAGTTAATGTATTGTATGTATTGTATGTATTGTATTGGGCATCAATGACGTGTACATTTGCACACATTTCATTGAACGCTAAACCTTCGTCGACATTCAAAATTCAACGTGAAGGTATCCTTTCTTACCCCACCTGTTCTCCCTCACCTTTGCCCCCCCCCCCCCCCCCCCCCCCCCCTGCCTCCCCCGCAGACCCAGAACGTGATGTACGACCTGGTGTCGGAGCTGCAGGAGCGCAGCGAGGAGCTGGACAAGCGCATCGGCACGCTGGAGGACAAGCTGGACACGGTGACGGGCAGCCTGCAGGCGCTGCCCTGCCTCATCTCCCAAGCCATAACCCAGCAGCAGCAGGACTTCCTGGACGGCTTCGTGCACCGCTTCCGGCCCGCCTCGCTAGGCTCCGAGCGGTCCGAGCGGTCCGAGCGGTCGTGGACGTCGACGGCTCGGCGGCGGCGCTCGCCCTCCACCGCCCCGCACACCTCCTCCGACAGCGGATAACACCGGCCACGCCTCGGCCCGTCTCGCCGCCGCCTCCTCCTCAGCACCGCCCCTCTCCCGGATACCGCCCCCCCCCCCCCCCCCCCCGCCCAGCGCCCAACACTCTCCTCTCCACCCCCCCCCCCCCCCGTGATGGATCCTTAAGGAAACACCCCCTGACCCTTGACCCTTGACCCTGGATCCTGGATCCTGGATCCTGGATCCTGGATCCTGGATCCTGGATCCTGGATCCTGGATCCTGGATCCTGGATCCAGGATGGGATTCTCTCCTCCCACCCCTCCTCTACGGATCTTCCTCCCAGAGTCTGCTGTTTTTGCTGGGTCTGCTGGTTCTGCTGGTTCTGCTGGGTCTGCTGGTTTTGCTGGTTCTGCTGGGTCTGCTGGGTCTGCTGGGTCTGCTGGTTCTGCTGGGTCTGCTGGTTTTGCTGGTTCTGCTGGGTCTGCTGGGTCTGCTGGGTCTGCTGGTTCTGCTGGTTCTGCTGGTTCTCGGCACATCTCTCGAGCTATGGCACCGAGCTAACAAACAAGGAAAGACTTAATTTAAGATCACACACGCAAGCATGCACACACACACACACACACACACACACACACACAGAAATGCCTAAGCGCACACACACACACATAAACTCACATACATGTATACATACACGTACACAGACACAACCTTGAAAAAAAACAGAAAAACTAAAAAAACAGAAGCTTACGAAATTAACTTTGAAAACTTTGACAAACCGAGATAAAGTAGAGATATGGTTTATGTTTTAGCCATTGTATGGCTGTTCAAGTTAGCTTTTTTGTAAAAGCCCTTGTATAGTTACAGAAGACTGAGTGTGAGTGCAGGGTCGCTGGGGTGAGAGCTGGCTGTCACACCCGAGAGAGAGAGAGAGAGAGAGAGAGAGAGAGAGAGAGAGAGAGAGAGAGAGAGAGAGAGAGAGAGAGAGAGAGAGAGAGAGAGCCTCGGGCCCATCTGGCCCCCCCTCCCCATGTCCAGGGAAGGATAGAGGACCCCTGCATCCGTACTGTCCCTCCGTCCGTCCGTCTGCTTATTTGGCTAGGGGGGGAGGTGGTGGTGGTGGTAGGGAGGTTACGATGGAAACATCGGACGTTCCATTTAAAGAAGGACCACGCGTCACTACGGATTCCTGCCCGCCCGGGCCAAGGTGGCGGCTGGGAGACGGCGACGCAAAGAGAGCGAGAGGCCAGACACACGTGAGGAGGAAGTGAGAGCGTCCCGTCAGAACATGGATAAAAAAAAAAGCAAAAGTGGGGGCTGAGTTTGGCATTACTACTGAGTAGGAAAAATGTACACAATTGCCAACTTCAAGGTTTCAGTTTCCTTGTTCTTACCAAAGGGAAAGTTGAGAGCGACTATCTTTTTTAGTTACATATTGACATGTGATTTTTCAGTGCCTGAATGTATAAATAGTAGAGGGTTATTTAATTACTAATTTCGGAGCTTTTTTACGATGTTAACAGTCTGAATACAAGCATTGCATTCCTTTTTCAGAAACATTCCTCTCCATAAACTCGATGAAAAATGTCTTAATGTATCGCATAACGTTGCCTCCATCACAAACACACACAGTGACGTTTTTTTTAAAAACGTTCTTTGTTTTTTTTGTGTTTTTTTTGTACCTATACTAACACATTCAAAAGGATCGGACAAAGACAGAAAGATTGACGGAAACAGACAAACAAAGATGGACGACTAGTAGGTTTAGTTTAGGAGTGAGTTCCTAGCTCCATGCTGCACACCACACTTACTACACGTAGTTATTTCAAAATGAATATGAAGTTTACGTTTTTAACTACCACAAATCAGAGCTTCCACTGGCCTTAAGATGGTGGCAGGGCCTGAGGGAGATACACACAACGCTAGGCACCTAACCGAGAGCTAACCCCCCCCCCGTTGCATGTCTCTGTGGAAACCAGACATGGCAGGAACAAATCGAATACATTTGGAAGTCTTGGTGATTTACATTCTGATTCAGTTTCTTTTTATTATTGTGCTTGATTTGTGGCTTTTAAACTGCTATTCCGTCGTTTTTTTTCTTTGTTATTTTATATTTTTATTAGATTCCTTGGATTAATAGAGAGCCTGAGCTTGACGTCAATAAACCACACTCCCTGTTAGCATTCTTCTTCTTTAGTCATTAGTTTTCATTAGAGCGGATTGGAGCAGCCAAATAAGGTCTGAGTGAAGCTAGCTGAAATGATGACTTGTTGTTCTTGTTCCAGAAGGTTCGAGGTCTCTGTGAATGCTGTTGAAAGATATGTTGCTGTAGTTCTTCCACAGCTTACTGTGGGAAAGACTACAACCTGCATTTCGGGTCCAAATAAGGAATCGACACGTGTGGACCATCTTCTCTCGCCAAATGAATTTGTTCTACAATGAGGTTGTAGAACAATGAGGCTGAATATGACCTGATATTTCTGATGACTGAGTAGCTATTTTGGATACATAAAGATAGTATAGCTCATCTATTTGCCACATTAAATGACCGTAGAAGAGTTAATTGATTGACTGATGTAAGATCTTGAGTGCTTTTTTTTGTTTTGTTTTTCAGAAACAAAATTGATATCAAGGTACTGGATATCAGGCTAAAACGTGGACAAAAATACATAATTCACATTCATTCAAACCATTATATTTTGTTAATGCTATTAATGCAATGTGGTTTTTTGTTTTTACGTTTTGATGAACCTCATTGTGGTTACTACAAGAATGTGGCATTGGTACATAACGTCATATCAGGCAAACGGCTAGCAAAAGGCTGACCTCAACTTGAATCCCCATATTCAGTTGCCATTATAGTAGTAGAGGTCATTGAACACATTTTGTAGAGAGAGAGAATTTGTCTGGTCTAAGGCTTCGACAGTCATAATTGTGGTTTCATCCATCAGCGATGAACTCATTAAGTAAGAAACAGTAAGTCGTCATTTTAGCAAGTTTCTATGATTGAGAAACTGAGGTGGTGGTTTCCTATAGGGATCAAATGAACAAATTCCAGAACCGGAGGTTGCTAACAGGTGGTGTCGGGAATCCCGTCACCCCCTTGGTTACTCTTCAGATCCCCCCCTGTGCAAAATGACATGGCAGAAACGATAAAGAGCCGAACCAGAGAGAAAACAGCCCAAGAACGCTCAACACTCCCAGTTCAACAGTTATCCAGTTAACAGTTGGCCGTGCAATCCACGTTTTTTTTTAAACAAAGAACAGGGTAAATGATGAGTAATATATCTAAAGAAAAAAATACTTGAATCATGAACCAACCACATGTAGGGTAAATGTCTCAACCTAGTGTTTTGATAAAGTAAAACTAATTTAAATTTAGTTGGATTTACACATGACCGAACACATTAAAATCCAACGTGTGTTGCTCGTTGAAAATGAGGACAAAATGGGCGAATTATGGGATCAGGCATGCTGTCGTCACAGTAGTTTATATGGTAGGCATCTTAGTAAAGAAAAGAAAGCCCTCAAGTCCCTAACGCCCCAGACAGACACAACACGTGAAAAGAGTTTTATTTCGCCCCTCAAGCTAATGGACACAAATAGGACCTCAGTTCCTCTGGCCGGTCACAGTCAGCCCTGGGGAGTCAGTGGGGGAGTAGTGAAGGGGAGAGGGAGTAGGAGTGAGGGAGGTGAAGGAGAGTGAGAGGAGTGCCCACTACCACCGCCACCACTATACCAGTGGCTCCATGGCAGCCAAAGAGGGCTCTTAATTGAACAATGTATTTAGTTTGCGGTGAATGGCGCTTAATCAAGCATGAGTCTTTATTCGTCAATTATTTTCTTTACTTCTCCCCCTTTCTCTTTTGCAACTTGAATAAATGAAGCATGCGTCCTTACAGGCTCCCCACCCACCCCCCTGCCCACCCCCATCTCACCTACTCTTCCGCTCTTCCTCTCTCTTCCACCCCTCTCTACTCTGAAGGGGATCCTCCCTCACCGCTTCCTCAGCCAATCGGAATCCTCCGCCCAACCGGTGCATCAGGTGGGCCTGAACCCGGGGGCCGTCCCTGTCAGATAAAGTCCCCTCGCTTGTCGGGTTTTAAATAGCTAATATGTTTCCTCTGGTGTCTCTGTTACTGCTACATCAGGAGAGACGTTGGCCCCGTTGTATCTCATCAGTCATCATTAGGTGAACATTAACACCCATGATGGGGCCCCTCAGTGGAATGACCTCCAGCTGAGACCATAGGAATAGACTAATGGGGTGAGGGGGAGGTTCCCTCTGAGATCAGACAGCACTATGATGAGGACCTCTGTCGTTCATGCTGGATGTGGGATTGAGAGGGGGGGGGGGGGGTGGGAGGAGAGAGACAGAGAGATAAATAGAGAGAGAGACACACAGAGGAGCGAGAGAGGGGGGAGCCCCAAAAGAGAGAGAGAGAGAGAGAATGAGAGCGAGAGAGGGAGCAATTTGATTAATAGAGAGAGGAAAGAAAGAGACAAAGTTGGGGGGGGGGGGGGGGGGGGGAGAGGGAGAGGGAGAGAGGGGGAAGGACAAACAAGAGGAAGGCAGCTCATAAGATGAGAGCCGTGGCTCATTATGAGACAGATGTCCAGTTTAGCTCATGGGAGCGTGGAACAGTGAGAGAGCGAGTGTCCCGTGAATATGACCTCATTGTTGATGTCACAGAACAAACGGGACAAATGGCCGAACACATGAGGGGGCGGGGCGGGGGGGGGGGGGGCGTAAGGTGGGGATGCACCGTATTTTGCAGTTAAGCAATATAAAAACCACAAAAGGACCACTGTCACGTTAGGGTAAGGAAGCTACGGGTTTAGTCCTAGATTCTTGTTTTCTACTAAATGAGGTACGATTCAGGTTTCATTTCCTTTCTACCCGACCGGGTTCCTTTTCTTTCCAAATGAACTTTCCTTCCCTCCATTATTGTCATCAACAAAGAACTGCCCAAGCACCATTCCAAAAAAAAATGATATCAATAGTATCCTGATATTTTTTTCCTCTTGAAAAAAACCAACAAACATGAATAGAAAATAAATAAAATGTATAAAAACAACACAACAGCAACATGATCACCGTGAAGCAAGGGACATCCATGACGTTGGTAGCAGATGCGAGATAAAAACGCACCCGAGAATCTTTTACTATCCAAAAAAAAGTAGGCTTTGAAATGTAGAGCATCAGAAGATACTTCTGCCAAACAAACAAAAAAAATTATACCAAGTGACAAACCCCAAAAAGTGAAAAAAAAAGAAATGTAAAAGCATCATTGTCCTGTGTACACTGCCACATAATGTATGTAGTAGCACTGGAATAAATCTACTTTTAAATGGATGGGGAATCGGTTTAACATGGTATGTTCTCTGTGTACTGTATGTTGTTCCTTCATTTTTGCAGGTTAACTTTTGTCCTAGCAAGGAGAGACACCAAGGTCAAATCATTAAAGACTATCTTCAGCTATGAGCACCACTCTCTCCTTTCTTTCTGGCTTACTTGTCTTTCGCTTTCAGTCAGTCATAGGCTCGAGGTTCTTCGCATTACTCCCTTTGGCAGTTTGCGCTAATCCGTAGAAACGTTCCAAAGATGTTACTGGGTTTGCTAACCCCGCCTCAAATAGCAGGTGGAAACACCAAAAACACCAAGTGGACTGGTGTTGTGGTTCGGTTGGCTGTGACCAAATACTTTCCCCCCTCTTTAAAAATACATTTACAGAAAGGGATTTCAAAACTATGAGGACGGGGAAAATCGAAGTGAAAATATTCACGTAAACCACAACAAACACCTGTGTGACTTGACCTTGTTCATACACACGCGCACGCAGGCACGCACACGCACACACACACACACACACACACACACACACACACACACACACACACACACACACACACACAAACAGGCACACGGTGGCACTACCAATTACTGTTTGAATAATGAAGGACTGGTGCATGTGCGTGAATGATGCCTGAGCTTAGGTAATTAGCCCTAGCCTTAAGGGAGCTGGCAGCAGTGTAGATTTTCCATAGTGGCCCCCAGTCAGTCACCTCGTTCTTGTTGCTACACAACCCCAAACATCAGGGGCCCCGGCAAAGACACAGGGCCCCTGTGCTCTACAGGGAGCCATGTCTCTCAACTCTTTTCCCCTTCTGTGTGTAATCCAGACACACTCACGCATGTATGGATGCAAGGCAAGACTGTAAATATCCCCATGGCTGCAATTTCTGAAAGATGCTTAGCTGATAAGCATGTTGGTTGGTGATAGGAGGGAGGTCGGGGAGATGGAAGAGTTAGTGATGGAGAACGAACGATGCAAGCAAACCTTTTGTACACAAAACCGTCAATCTCCTTATTCCCCGACGGTTTATAAGGAGCCCGCAATGAAACGGAATTGGCACAGATAACAGTGGTTTGAAATGCTATGTACAACAAGATATTAATTTCATTGTAAGATTACTATTATAAAAAAGAAAAAGAGGTTTCCACCAAGCATTTGATCAAATAATCACATTTATCATTTTGTATTTCCTGAAAATATATGACTTTGATTTATAGAATCACATTCAAACATTAAGGACCAGTGATCGAGAATGTGTGTGTGTGTGTGTGTGTGTGTGTGTGTGTGTGTGTGTGTGTGTGGGTGTGTGTGTGTGTGTGTGTGTTTGGGTGTGTGAAGGGGTTTAAGAAGACCCCAGAGAGACCGAGGCCTCTATGGGGCGACTGTGGGGAGTCAGAGAAGGTCATTTATTGGATTTTACTGGTGCCCACTTTTCGTTTCTGTCTATCCTGGAAGCTAACAGCTACCAGCTACTTTATGCAACCACGCACACACACAAACACACACACACACACACACACACACATACACACACACAAAGACACACACGCATTCACACACACACATACACACACATTCTCACACATTATGTTTCAGAACGTGGCTTGGCATACATTTGGGGAAATCTGAGAGAATGGGAGTGTTGATCTTTGTTCGGCTTATTCTTCTAATGGACATCGGTGTGGTGGAGGAGGAGAAAGAGAGAGGGAGAGAGGCCTTCTCGGTTCAGCCAATCAGGAGGCACTCTCTGTGTTGTTTGTTTTGGCATCTCTCTCTCTCTCTTTCTCTCTCTCTCTCTCTCTCTCTCTCTCTGACTCTCTCTCTCCCTCTCTCTCTCTTTCCTATCATTGCCATTGTCTCTCGCTCTCCCACTCGCTCTCCCAATGTTGGCCACCTGTCCCCTCTCTCTCCATCTCTCTATCTACTAACACTGACCACTGTTAAAAAGTAAAATACAAAATATTAATACATATAAAAAAGTTGACTATTAAATACTGAATATATAAAAAGTCCAGCATAAAATATCTTCTACAAACGGATAAATTAAAGATACGTTGGTATGTACAGTGTGAAGGATATGTGCAACAGTGCAAACATTCATATAAAAGTGCATTTTCATGTTTACAAAAATGTGCTGGTGATCCTGTAGCAGGATGATTCTACAGAGGAGGTGTTTGTGGTCTTTCTCTCATCACAACAGGTCTCGATTTGTGCCGCTGTGATGGCACATAGCTGTAGCTCTTCCAACAGATATGGTGGTTTGTGTGCGTGTTTTCAAAGTCCCTGCATGTCTGTGTCATCCGTGGGAAGAGTGTGTTCCTGATGTCTTGGTACGACTGGCAGGAAGTGCAGCTGAGCTTCCCGTCTGTCTTCTCTTGGTAGCCAGCGCTGTCCGTGGCGTCCCTTCTCAATGTCCAGGCTGTGTTTGCTGAGTCACTGGGTCAAGGATTCTAGTTTGGGGGTCAGTCACGGTGGTCAGGTCTTCTTCAACTGTGTGTTCTGTCAGGGGGGAAGTAGCATGCCAATTTGCTCTGATTTGTGGTTGAATCTTTCCAATGTGCCAAATATTTTTGTTTTTGATTTCTTATAATTCTTATAATCCCCCCCCCCCCCCTCTCTCCCTCTGTCATGTCTGTGTGTGACAGAAGCAGGGTGAACGGATACGAATGAGCTTGTCTGGTGGAGGCTAGCATAGCTCCATGCTTCATTTAGCTGTGGAGGAACAGGCCCTCATTTTAATGCCTCCCTGCAATATGACAGGCCTTGTGCGTGTGTGTGTGTGTGTATGCCCCTATCCTTGTGTGTGTCCCTCTCCGTGTATGTGTGTGTGTTTGTATTTGTTTGTATGTGTGTGTTTGTGTCCGTGTGTGTGCGTGTGTATTTGTTTGTATGTGTGTGTGTGTGTTTGTGTCCGTGCGTGCGTGTGTGTGTGTGTATTTGTTTGTATGTGTGTGTGTGTTTGTGTCCGTGCGTGTGTGTGTGTGTGTATTTGTTTGTATGTGTGTGTGTGTGTGTGTTTGTGTCCTTGCGTGTGCGCGTGTGTGTTTGTACCCTTGTGAGGTGAATTTGCATATGTTCCTCAGTATTCTTTGACTCCCGCATTGAACACACGGCGTCCTCAAGATGTCAGAAATCCAGGGCCCATGTTTCACCTCCATCCTCACAGCTCATCACATGCATCTGATGGGCTGGATCACATTTCACGTCTCACTTGCGACAAGACTAAAGACATTTCTTTCTTGCTTTAACTTGAATGTTTTTCCACCAGCATGTCCTTCACGAGCATTCACCCCTAAAATAAAACTCACCATTCCAACAAAAGGAAAAATTAACATTAAAATAAACATTGATTGGCCGTAAAAGATGGCATGATAATAACGAATGAATGTATAAGAAAATAAATCATTACAATTAAATGTAGATTTGTAGTACACATTTGCCATATGAAATATATTTACTTATAGATCAGAGGCTGAGTTTAGTTTAGCACTGATCTTATTTATTAGCATTCAATTAATATGTCTTATGTCTATTTGTGTATTAATACACAATTCATTCAATCACATAATTTAATGATAATCTTTTTTATACATTTATATTATATTCCTCTGAATTCATATTACTGACTTTCTCCCACTAATAAAGTGCATGTCATATGTGTTTATTCATACTGTGTCTTTTAAAATATTACGCCCGTATTCTGTAATACACTATTTCACATCCATTCTATATATTAGCCTAGGCCCATATTCTGTAATACATTATTTCCGTCAGAGGTGATGGTGTTGTTGCCGTCAGAGTAGAGAGAGAGAGAAATATGGAGAGAGAGAGAGAGCAAGAGAGAGAGAGAGATATGGAGAGAGAGAGAGAGAGAGAGAGAGAGAGAGAGAGAGAGAGAGAGAGAGAGAGAGAGAGAGAGAGAGAGAGAGCAGATGAGGTAGCAAGTAGCTCCAGGGCAAGACCACTGGTGAGATTCCCTATTCACTTGAGCAAGTAGGTGGTGCTCTGCCTGTGTGTGTGTATGTGCATGCAAATGTGTGTGCAAAGTGAGTGTGTGCATATGTGCGTGAGAGTGGAGTGTGTGCAAGGGGGCTTGTGCTTCTATTGACCATAAATGTGAAGGAGATTGTGTTTGTGTTTTTGTGCGTGTGTGCGTGTGTGTGTGTGTGTGTGTGTGTGTGTGTGTGTGTGTATGTTTGCGTGTGTGCACATGCGCATGTGTGCGTGCATGCATGTGTGTGTAGGTGTGTGTGTGTGTGTGTGTGTGTGTGTGTGTGTGTGTGTGTGTGTGTGTGTGCGGGGGTGGAAGAGTCAATAGACATGTCCTTCCCTTCAGCTTTCTCTCTACAAGGAGACGGGAGCCGCTGCCACAGAGGAGACCGCTGCCTTAAAGTGATGTCATATCAACCAGCAGACATGGCTGCAAATGGGAGTTTGGTTTTAATGAGACTGTAAACATGCATGTATTAGCCCAAGTGCACGCTCTAAAAAGACAAACACTGGCGGCACAATGTATCATTGTACAACAGATGTTGTTACAACAACAACACATTAATGCTATACTTAATAAGAACATTTGGTGACTCAGAATGAGATGGACTGCACCAAGAACACATTGTGGTTTTTTTTCACGTGGCTGCCATGATCATTTTACTCAAACCTTTCTTTGTGCGATAAAGACTAGAATAACTTGATACTAATGGTCATGTTTTATGAGCTAGTAAGCCTTAAGGCAGTGGAAAGCATAGCCAATATACAATCTAGTAGCCTAATTGGCAATAGGATGAGACACAACCTTCTGTGAAGTCTGAAACAAAAGAGGGAGGAAGGAGAGACACACTGTACAGACAGACACACAAAGGGTGCAGAGAGAGAGTGAGAGAGAGAGAGAGAGAGAGAGAGAGAGAGAGAGAGAGATTGAAAGCAAGAAAGACTGGCGTTGGCTGCCCTCTTGTGGCAAACATTTAAATATTATTCATACAATTATTCACATGATTGTTCTGAAATACATAATGGTTATGGGACACAGAATTACTTTAATATTCCACACTAAGCCTGAAGTCATTATTTAGTCGCTATTTTATTTTAGGCTACTCATGTCGCACATTGTGGTATCCATGACAAGCATGGCTACTGGATACCAGATGTTCCGCGCAGAAACCAAAACCTTTTCAACTACCACATCTGCCCAGTATGACGAAATAGGAATCCAAGATGCTTAATAGTAACTGTAGCAAAATAAAGACATGGTTATTAGATCAATTCTCCAACCTTTTGTCCACCTTCCCCTGTCAGTGTGTTCACACACTTTCTCACGGGTCGACCTGCGTGTACAGAAGTGGGCGCTTGATAAGGCATGTGAGACACACACACACACACACACACACACACACACACCACACACACCACACACACCATGCACACATGCTCTCTCTCTCACCAGCCAACCGGCACACACACAAACTGAGTGCTTAATAACGCGTGTGAGTCACCTGAGAAGAGGGAGGTGTGATGGGGGGGGGGGGGGGGAGAGAGGTTTGCTGCGTTGGTCCAGTACAGAGGGCAGCCATTTTACACACCAACCACTGTTCACTCCCAGACAAAGACACACCCATACACACACACACACACACACACACACACACACACTCCTACAGCTACCATGGACCTGGACAGAGTCAGGGGCTGGGCTCTACTCAACCAAGGTAAACAAAAACAACAACTACAAAACAACAAACAATACCGTAGGCCTAGTATCTTACCTTAAAGTAACAAAGTGGTGTTTTGAATACATCTTGTTCTTTTAATTTTGTTTTAATGCTTTCAACAGAATGACACCATGTGTAGAAAGAAGGTAAAGGTCACACGATGAATCTGTTTCAATACGTCAAGTAAATTTGACCATACTTCTTACCTAATTTCAACATAGAGACAACGTATTCAAACTCCTTTTTGAATGCCTCATTGTACGATAACCTTGTTTCTAAACCTGGACTTTCTGTTGATCAGGGTTCAATGTTCCAACCTCATTTGCACTGGAATGTGCTAAGCTTGAACTCTAGTGGGTAGAGGTCTGTAGCCTTGCCTTCTTAGCGTTGTGTCAGCTATGAGCTCCAACAGAGCGCCTAAACACTCTCTGTGACACCCACGGCACGATGTGATAAATGGGCTTCCTCTTCTTCTGCTAGAGGAGACGGAGCCATATGCTGCTTCTGGTTTGATGCGTATGGAAAGACATACAAATGGATGAGTGATTTTTTTAAGAGACGGTAGATCGTCATTGGAGCTTTAAAGGGATACACCGAGATATCTGTACATTGGCGTGTGTTTGTCTAACCCAGATTCAGATGTGTTGTGTATGTTGTTTTCATCAATCTATATGTGTGTGTGTATATATATACCAACCTGTTTATATGTTAACAATATACACACATTTAGAATGTTTGTCTTAACAAAACAACATGTTTATCTTTATGATATAAATGTGAACACACTCACCAATCTTTTACTTTCTTCAAAATGGCCGCTATGACTAACAACAATCAGCATGAGAAGCTGGAGCCAGCGATTCAAGGAAAGAGACGGTGAGAACATGGCTGGGTCTTCGTCCAGGCCTGGACAATCCACAGGCAGTGCACCTACCCCCGTGTGGGTCTCGCACGCGCCCACCCCGGACAACCTATCAGAAGTGGTCGAGGACGACCCCGCCGACTCCTCTGAATACACATACAGCACTCCACCGTACACTGAGCAACCGAAGACGGTGGAGAACATAGATATCAACATAAAAGACAGACTCAAATCCCTGCTTCCCAGGGCCTTGGGAAGCACCTTTAGGAGATGGACAAAGGGGCGTGAGGGTTCGAGCCCCACGGAGGAAGAGATTCCCCCCGACGGCACCAGGGTCAGCCCTCCCGTGAGCCCCCTGATGGAGCGCAGACTCTGGGACGGCCAGGAGGAGGGGGAGGAAGGAGGGTCTCTGGCCACCTCCAGCCAGAGGTCCTACAGGCCCTTGCTGCGGGACAGCAAGGACCTGTACGCCGGTGAGGAGTCAATGCTCACCAGCATCCACCCCGCCGAGTACTACGCCGAGAAGGTGGAGATGTACAAGCTCAAGTACTCCTACCTCAAGTCCTGGCCCGGGTTGCTGAGGCTCCTGGCCGGCATGGAGCTCCTGTTCGGGGGCATGGTGATCGCCTGCGTCATCGCCTACGTCCAGAAGGACAGCGAGTGGAACAACTCCTACGGCATGACCAACGGTTACTTCAACAACGGCCGGGGTCTGTCGGGGTACTCCTACGGGGGGCCCATGACCCCCTTCGTCCTGGCCGTGGCCGGCCTGTCCTGGCTCATAACGCTGATCCTGCTGGCGCTGGGCATGACCATGTACTACCGCGCCATCCTGCTGGACTCGGCCTGGTGGCCCCTGACCGAGGCCCTGGTCAACGTGGGGCTCTTCCTGCTCTACATGGCGGGGGGCATCGTGTACGTCAACGACCTGAACCGCGGCGGGCTGTGCCACATGACGGTGGGACTGAACCCCGTTGTGGCCAACCTGTGCCGGGTGGACGGCGGGCAGATGGCGGGCACGACGTTCATCTTCATGGTCATGCTGATGTACCTGGTGGGCTTCATGGTGGCGCTGAAGATGTGGCGGCACGAGGCCACGCGGCAGGAGCTGGAGCGCTTCAGGCTGGAGGAGGTGAACCCCAAATTATATTAGGATGCACTTTCAAGAGTTTTGGTGGATACAATCTTATCTCGTCCGGCTTAGGCAAAACAAGTATTATTTATTTTGTAGACGCTGTTCCTGTTTGTTAATGGTGTCATTATTTAGTTATTTAGTCTTTCGTCCAAAGAAAAAGGTTAGTATTCATAGTTCTTCCTTTTTTGGTTCATTTCATTGATGAACAGGTTATGGTCTACAGGTAGACTGTGGACATCGGGGACATTTGACCCAGATCCTTGCGAACCAACCCCCCCCCCCCCCCCCCCCCCCAATTATCTGTTATGTCTCCTTTAACATTCAAACACACACACACACACACACCTTGGCCACAAAGACGTACAAAAGACAACCACTCACCGATCCCCCCCCCCCCAAAAAAAAACATAAGACACAAAATGACTTGTGCCTTGTGATTACACATCACTGCGTACGCAATCAATTGTATGGTCATGGTGTTATGAAGATGTTCTGACTCATCTGAGCCTCTGGGCTCTGATGGTCCCAGCATGTGTAGCCTACCATGTGAGAGACAGGAAGCTGAGTCATAGAAGACGACTGCAGAGTGCAGTGAGAGCATTAACCACATGGCGCTTTGAACGCTATTCTGGCTCTGTGTGTCATGCCTAGCACCAGGTTTATGTATATGACTTAGTCACATAGTGGTAGGGGGGCCATGGGTAGGCTACACAGAACTAGTTGGCTTTTTGTTAAATACCAAGCACTACTGGGTGATGCCTTTTTATGAACTTTGATAGACTGCTTCTGTTGAAGAAACGCAAATATGAGTGTCATGAGTGACTACGTTTTATGTTGTTTTCATAGTTCATAGTTTTGATGAATGTTACCTAAATGTTGCTTCTGGACTGCAAAGCTCTGATCATGCCTCGTATTTCATGGCAGGAAGTACATGGAAGGTCAACAGAACATTGTCAAACCATCCCATTATCTAAAAATAAACCAAAGAAGATCTCCTTTAAAGATGATGACGGTTACACAAGTAAGAAACGACAACCACAGCTCACCCAGGACTTCAACACCCAGGACTACAACACCCAGAACTACAGCACTCACATCATGGCCGACTACATCACGTAAGTGTTGCAATACTCTCATCAAACACCATGCCTGCATTTGTATTTAACATTAGTTCTTTGTTATTTTGGTCAGTGACAGTTTACTAACACATGCACCTCTTCCGTGAACATCAAAACCACCAAACAAAATGCGGAATTCCTTGTGCTCATTCTACTCGCCATGTGTGTATCTAGGAAATACCCGGAGATCACCTCTGCCGCAGAGCGGGAGAGGTACAAGGCTGTGTTCAACGATCAGTACCAGGAGTACAAGGACCTCCACAGAGATATCAGTAACACCTTCCAGAAGTTTCAGGAACTGGACGGCATGATGGCCAACCTCCTCAGGAACAGCAACAGGCCAGACGTGAGAGAAGCCATTGCCATGTATTAGTGTGCATCACCATTAGTGTGCAGCGCGTCCTTGTAGGATACAATGTGTGCGATGTGTGTTAAGAGCTGTGGGGGGGGGGGGGGAATTCCAGCCACTTAAACTATCTGTTAAATGAAATGATAACCTAAACTAAAAAAAAGACAAATGTGTTATATGACAGCATTCATGTGCAATTGCAACATGAAGTTGCTGCGTGTATAATAGTTTGCTCAACTTTGTCTACCCCGCAGGAACAAGAGAGAATTCAACGAATGTTGCACACATATGAAGAGAAGAAGAACGTGAGCGATACACACTCTCTATTCCCGTCACGTTCGCAAACCACCCAAAACAAAAATCGTAATTCTCAGCCAGGTTATATCTGCTTTTCAATAAAGCCGTCCACTGGTGCGGATGACGTTGGTGTCCCTTTGAAACGGGGCTTCTTGAAATCCCCATTACTGACTGCATGTGGACACGGTGGTCGCTGCAGGCCAGGAGGACAAAGAGAGAGAGAGAAAGACAGAAGGACTGAATGCTTGCATGAAAGAATGCATACGTAAAAGGAAGAAAGAACGAAAGAATTAAAAAATGCAAAGAGAGAATGAAAGAATGAAAGAATGAAAGAATGAAAGAATGAAAGAATGAAATATTGCATTCATTAATGAACAACGGAAAGACAAAAATGGAAGAAAGAAAGCAAAAACCAGCAAGGAAAAACAGTCATATATTTGTGTGACAGGGATGTCTGTGTGTTTTCTACAGGACCCTGGCTTCCTGGAGAAAAGGGAACGCTACAAGTATATGAAAGACAAGCTGAGCCACATCAAGAACAGGATTCGAACCTTCGACACCATGGAGAACCGTGGCATGAAGACGAGATAACTTAAGGAAAAAGGGGCCACATGCATTTTTTGATTCCAAAATTTCTTATCAGTATGGGAATAATGGTTCTTTGTGTTACAGTTTGGCCTACTTTGTGACAAAGCGGTAACCAAATCTTTCAGCCAAAACCATGTGGCCTGTTAACAACAATTGACTATAGCCTACATGATAACTGGCATAAAAGCTTCATTGAGAGCATTACCTTTCATAACAACAATAAATAAATGCATTTGATCTATTCTGTCTTTATTCTCTCTCATGTCTTTATTTATTTTTTTTGCTTCCTACACTACTGGATGCTGTCTGATATTTGTCTGCTTTTGGCCATATTGAAATAGATATTTGTTTTCCAATGACCAGATAATAAATGAAAGGATGAATGGATGAATGGATGATGATTGGATGTATAAAGGGCGACCAAAGGGAAAATGTGCACGGTCTACCTACAAGCATACAGAACACTCTGTATGGTAAATATTACTGGCAATTCATATATCTAGCATGGTATATTTCTACCAGGTCATCACCATAGCCGTTGACGTAGACGTGTTGGGTGCTTCGTTTTCGTCATGAAAAAATGTTATATCAGAAGAATGCTCTCACCTGAGACCGGTGTCGTCCGCCTCTGTGCGCATGCGCACATGCGCGTGGCATTGTACCGGGCCAACGTGAAGACCGTTTGATACTTAGTAAAACATTTCTGCTAATCAATTAATCACTTAAAAGGTGATTTTAACGAGGACATGAAATGAGTCGTGGATTGCAGTGGAACCAAGAGGGAATAAAGTAACATTTCCAGGCGGTAGAAGTTTCCACGGACTAACGTTATTGGTAGGTTTATGTTATGTGGTCCTTGGTAATAGTTAGTTATATTCTGCTGGTCTGTTATTCTATTATGATAGTCGTACTAACAAATATTTTGGAAATGATGTGGACCTTTTTTGAGGAAAATGGCATTTGCAACTAGTAGTCTGGAATTGAGCTAGACTCGAATAAGGAACGCAAACTTCCAGAACTGTACCCTATCTTGTTGATATTTGATTTGAGATTGGCATGTGTGGTTATCTTAAGTGTACCTTTAAAGGCTATCTGTCTGAAATGAAGCTAACGGAAAGTCGCGAGGCAGAGTCGGCACGGCCAACAGGCGCGCGCGAGAGAGAGAGCGTTCATGTTGAATGATCTGTTTGAAAGTGACCGTTAGATAAGTACTTTGCGTTGCTTGCATTGGGGTCTAGCTTTGAAGACGCCATTGCGGCTATAACCTACTTTTGCTCATATATCGCTTGACCACCTGACAGTCAGATGACCCTCACAAGTGAAGTCGGTCCAAAGAACGCAGCAGTGGTTCGCATTGCAGTCAGCAACATGCATGGCTGCCCCCAGCCGCCTCTGCTGTTTGTCTGAATTATTGAAGCCTGTTGGGTTGAGTTCTACAGGACTGTGTGGGTCAGTGACAGACAGGTTGCGGTGGGAATGAGAGCTTCTCTGCATCCTGGGTCCACAACATCACATTCAAAGGAGATTGCATGCCTACTTTCATGAGGATAAAGAGCTGGTTGTTTGGGTCGGCCACCACAAAAACCTGCATGATCAACGAACTGTTGTCTCTCACTCCAGGAAGATGATGGATCATATTGCTTTAGTGTATTAATACAATCTTCCATCCGTTCTCCTTTTCAGCAATCGATGTCTGTCTATCCACCCACCTACCTAACTATCTATCTGTCCATCCATCCAGCCATCCATCCATCAATCAATATGTCCATCCATCAAATAATCCCAATCCAGCCATTATTGTTTGATTCTTCTTCTTCTTCTTCAGGCTTCCTCCTCCTCCCTCATCCGACCGGCCTCGTATCCATGACAACCAGGCCATCATGTATGAGCCCCAGCAGTACGACAGCCCACCGGTGTACAGCCCCCCGTACAGCAGCGCCTCCCTCAGCCTCTACCCCCCTAGAAGCGTCCATTCCCCCCGCAGCCAGCATGTCCTGCACGCCTCCGACCACCGGCCCCCCGGATCCTACTACATGCAGGAGCAGGGCGGGGACTACAGCCCCCAGCACTTCCACCGCTGGTTCTCCCCGCCCGGCTTCGTCAAGACCTTCGAGGCCGCCACGGTGGTCATGTGCTTCGTGATCTTCGTCTGCGTGGCGTCCACTCTGGTCTGGGACATGCACGGCCTGGGCTACGGCGGCGGCGGCGGCGGCTACGGCGGCGGCGGTGGCTACGGCTACGGCGTCGGGGTGAGCGGGGGCGGGGCTGTGAGCGGCGTGGGGTCGGGGTACTACGGCGGCAGCTACGGCTACGCCAATTCCTACATGACGCCGTACTCGGCCAAGTCGGCCATGATCTCCATGGCGGCCATCAACTTCCTGGTGTCACTGGGCTTCCTGGTGGGCGGCTTCTCGCGGTCGCGTGCCACGCGGGGTCGCGGGTTCTACCTCGCCGTGTTCATCTGTGACGTCATCCTGGCCGTCCTCCAGGTGAGTCCCTGCCTTGGATGCATGATGGCGAAGCCTTGTGTCATGTGTGGTTGAGGGAATTACACTTGTATGTAATAATGTTGATGTGGAAAAACTTTGGGGTCACCTAATATGCATATGGCGTCGCGGGGGATTGGTGGCTTATAAGCTATAGATATTTGATGATACATTTATGATAAACAAAATATACTTCAAAGGTTTAACCGCTATAAATGATTCGTAGCTTTGAGCGAAATATGATATTTGTTTTTGTGTGGTGCAGTGCACATATGTCGACTGGGATATTGACATTACTGGCAGATGTTGTTTGGGTCAAAACCATATGTGTGGTAGTGGATTGGGGTCGCAAACACTTTCAGACCTAAAAATGGCATCACGTTGGAAAGCATTGTAAACCACTGGATCAGGGTCTGTACTAATAGAGTCGGTAGTAAATGAAATGACCCTGCCCTTATGTTTCCTTTTTTTTCCCAAATGTTTGCTTGAAGGGCATAATGGACATCATCTTTGTGATCGGCGTGAACCCCATGTCCCAGAGCTCCCAGAGCATGCTGTACAACCCCATGCTGATGATGTGTCAGAACATCCACGGGAGCCCCAGCATCAGCTTCTCCCTGTACAACCAGTACCTGCAGCATTACTGCTACATGGACCCTGAAGAGGTGTGTGTGTGTGTGTGTGTGTGTGTGTGTGTGTGTGTGTGTGTGTGTGGTGCGCAGAGTGTGCCAAAACTATTATTTTCACTCAATAGTTTTCAGCTATGCAGGGATATGAAATTCTTGGCTGATACCAATATGTATTATTTTTCTGTCAGCACTGGTTGTCGCGTGGGAATATTTAATTCAAACAAACAAAGTGTTAACAAATGAATATAGGTCATTGTCTACCATTTTCCTACCATCTACAAATACCAATATGACACATTTTGGCCAATATTTGACATCATGCCAGATGTACCAGTGACTCATCATTTCAATATCTTGATATGTTCTGTTCTAGGGCTGAATCGACTCAGAATTTTCCAAGTCGACTCAGATTTGCCAGTTCAATCAATTAATCCATTATTCTTGGCATAAAAGGAAAGACAACAAATTCCAGTTTTACACACCATTAAGGTAACCGGGTTTCAGAAGCATGTTGATGTGAAAGCCGCGATTAATCATTAAGCTAAACCCAACCATAACAGTAAACGAGAACCGATGGGAAAAAATAATGGATATTAAATGTACAATATGTAACATTGTCACCGAGCGTTTCAAATGGGTACTGCAGTCCAAATTCACAATATTGTAGATTGTAGAAGGACCAAAAATGGCTCTTTTGATAGTGAAGGTTGCAGACCCCTGGTCTAGCCTGTTAACTGCTGGAACGTGACCGGGGATCCCCTCTCTTTCTGTCCTGCTCTAACGCCATTGCCGTATTCAGCTTTGAGTTAACATCGCTACACCCACCACGGGCTGACCGAACCTTGTGTTGATTCACGTCCTTGTGGTGCACATCAATCAATTGCAGACAAGACCGATTCAAGTTAACATACACAGCTCCTCGAGATCTTAAAACATAAACTGTCCAGATACCTATTTCTTGCCTGTGGAGTTATTTTTGTATGTTTAGGTCTCTCATTAGATCTAACATTGATATACGTGCTGCATTGGTTCTCTTGTAATACTTATTTCAACTTTCTCACGATGAACATGGAATGGAATACCTGTATCTTGAGTCTCTGTATCGTATAATATGCGGTTATTATACTGCACATTAAAGAAAGAATATGTGATTGTTCGACTGAGTGGAGGTGACTCTGGAGCTCTCTGAACTACGATTTGACTTGTCGGCTTTTAGGGTACAGCACTCTTCGGTTCTGTTCTATTCTGCACTGTTCTATTCTGTTCTGTTCCATTCTGCACTGTTCTATTCTGTTCTGTTCTATTCTACACTGTTCTGTTCTATTCTGCACTTGTCTGTTCTGTTCTATTCTGCACTGTTCTATTCTATTCTGCACTGTTCTATTCTTCACTGTTCTATTTTGCACTGTTCTATTCACCATTAAACCGTCTCCTTCTCCTGTGTCTGCAGGCAGTAGCCCTAGTGTTGGGTCTGATGGTCGTGTTGGCCCTGTCTCTGGCTGCGTACTACGCCTACAAGACCCGCAGTAAGATCTGGCGCCATGGCAAGCCCAACATTTACTGGGACCAACCGCTGGTCAGGACCTGCCAGGGACAGGATGTCCAGGACTGGGTGAGCTAAAGCTGCACTTTGCTGTGCTCAACCCATTTGACCAGGTGGATGAATGGACGTGGATAAATGGACATGGGACTTTTTGCCAGGCTGCAAGAAACTGCGGAAGGCCAGGTATTGTAATAAATGGATGTCACAACCGATGGATAGTCTATAGACAGTGGATTCATTACAGAGAAGCATTCCCCAAACTTCCTCACTATTTAGAATCACAATAATTACTGTGGTCAAGGGGATGAAAATACCATTATGCCATTTAAACGGAAACCGACTAGCGAGTAGTCAGACAATATTTAGGACAAAGTGAACATCATTGTAGCTTTCTGACGTTTATATTGGGGATGTTGGCATACAAACAGAATCATGGTGGCCTTGTCTTTAAGCCATTTCAAACCTCAAACCAAAACATAACCCTTTTTAACCATTATCGCAAAACATCCCCACGCCAACCTTTCCAATGTGACCGATGGACCACTTGTTGGTCATAGCAGAGAGGGGTGGATTTGTCTGAATAAAGGGGAAAAGGTGTTTAAAAACGAAACACATAGAAAGTATTAGGGACTGCGTGCTAGCTTTTGTCCAGAGAAATGTTTGCATAAGGTCTCCTACTAGATGCAAACAGAAAGTCTGGATAATGATGAATGCTGGCAGATATAGACTTGGAACATGCTGGTGTTTGTCTTCAGCAAACCTGGTTTCACCCTGACTGATCATTAACCAGGAGATAACACAGGGGCCATAAACTCACCTGTAAAACCATTGGCTCATAACACGGTCTGGTTCCCTTTAAGTAAATCTATCTCGTGAGGCATTTAATCATTTAAATGTGCCACAGAGGTTTCAGTGAAATAAAACACATTTGTTTTTATTACTTCAGACATGCGCTTCCTGTATCAGCTCACATGATGAGGAGGATTTCAACAGTGGTCAACTTTGCCCCTGAACAATGTGCTTAAGGACACCTGCTTATTTATTTGCACTCCCATACACTACCATGGTGTCCTGAATATTAGGTCGTTAAATGTACAAAATGGGAGTTTCTTGGGGTCCTCTAGACTCTAGAGTGCCTTGAAATCTGCTCTTTTGGCTTCACTATTATCTGTCCATTCTCATAAATAAGGTAATCAAGGTTAGTGTCTAAGCTCTGTCTTTATTAAATATTTTAACATTTAGACCAATTTGGCTATCATTGTATTATAGATATAGAGGTGTGGAGTGTGTGTGGTTGATGGCTTGAAAACGCAGCCTCACCTGGCCCAAGTCAGACTGATTGGACTCTGGGGCCAAGTGAGGCTGCTTAAACCAGCCATCAACCACACACACTCCACAGAGCAGAAAGACGTGCTGCTACAGTCCACTTTAATCGCTTTTCTTCAGACACCATTAGTTGGTTTTCAAAATGACCATCACAACGGTAAAGATTCATATATCTCGATGAATATATATATATATATATATATATGAATACATCATATTTATAATCTAGGCAACCATTGAGACCTTGGTGTCTATAGTCCTTGGTATCTTTTGAAACATAATTGCAGGCCTATAGTAAGCACTGGAAGCTTTCAATGATTCATTCTCTCCCACCTTGGGCCGTTCTTTTATCACAGTGAAGATGCCTTGCCTTGCATGGAAATGTATATATAATGTATAGGACATGTATAATATATAAAAGACGTCCAGTTGCCAAATTATTCACTGTGAAACAGAGTTGCTACAGATTCCCACAGATTTGGATCCTGCTAAATAGGTCATAGTGATTCCCCTCATATTGCGGTGTGCTATCTCTATGAAGACACGCGTAGCTGAAATGAGCCAACTGAGACATGTTTTTTTTTTCATGACTATTATGAACATGCTAAAAGGAATAAATAACTGTATTTATTCCAGTGGAGAATTTAACTTAAACATTTGTGGAAATCGGGTAATAAAGCAAACAGAAAACCTTTGCAGGTTCCAGGCGTTAATGACTGAACCAGGACTAATTAATGAGGATTCCATCTGAGTGGTGCTGCTAGGAATCGGGTGCATCGTATGCATGAGGATGTCCTCATTTCAACGTTAACGTGGTCTTCAAATGAGAATTAAACGGTTGAATACAAATAAACGGTATATTCAACATATACAATGTTCAACATATACGTGTGTGTGTGTGTGTGTGTGTGTGTGTGTGTGTGTTGGCCAAATGGAAGAGCATAGCTATAAATAACAATAATATGTAGGCTGCCTTTAAAAGACTAAATTAAACAACATTGCCCTATATTTGATTGAGTGAGAACTGCGCTTGCATCATTTCATTGCACGCGTAAGCTGATGGGGTCACTGGGTTTATTTTCCGGCTCTTTCTACGTGGGGGGGGGGGGGATTTCCATCCTCCATCTTGGAGACACCACCACTACCACTGATTAGATCCATATCACAGGCCTGCCGGTTTCAGACGCTCCGCTCTCTCAGCTCGCTGGCTGCTCACCCTGTGACGCCTGCGCTCTGGAAATAGGTCAAAGTCTAGATCAGTCATCAATGATTCATCGTACCGCAGCGGCAGCGGTGGTAGACTTCAGATGGTTGGATGTAGTTTAGAACACAGTTTGGGTGGCGATTTATTCGCTGTAGAGTACGCTAACCCTGAAATGCACCTAGACACTTAGAGAAGATACCCTCATTAGATGGTATCTTACTAGGGCTGAAGCCAACCGTGCTCATGTATGTGGAATGAAAAGGGCCAAATTGAATGTGGCTGTATGAGGAAAAGGTGTGTGTAGAGAAATATTGATGACTGGATGTGCACAGTTTGACTCTAGTGTTTTGCCTACGTTTTTATTTGAAAAAAAGAAGAAGAATTAATACAAAACAGCAGCATGGGGCGGCATTTCTTATAAGAGTGGGAATCTCACTGCTTTTATTGAGATCAAGCTTTATCCTGGTGTGTGTTTTCTAAATGAAGGAACTGGTTTGTTTCACATGTCCCGACGCTCTCGCACAGGTGAACCATGTGGGAGAGGGGCGGAGCACCCAGCAGGCCCCCACCGTCGTCCAATCAGAGAGAGCCGTGCCGGACCTCAGGGCTGGGCACATCGCCGTCGCCCACGGCAACGGAACACTCAGCGTCTACAGCGACGCGGGTGCTTACCTTAGCGGCAACAAGTGAGTGGATGGATTGATCCGGCTGGATACCCCCCCCCCCCCCCCCCCCTCCCCCCTCCCCCCTTCCACACACAGACACACACACACACACGTCAAAATAGGACCATCAGTATCTCCCTTTTTCCTTGTAAACGTTCCGACCAAACAGCGGCAACAGTCGAGTCCCTGAGCCCCTGTACCAGAACGTGGGGGTCACGGTGAGTTCCCGGAGCTCGGAGGAGGAGGAGGAGGAGGCTGACAGCATCAGGAAGCCTCCCCAGTATGAGGAGAGGGACGGGGGTCTGGGCCCCCCTGCTCGTGACATGGCTCATTCCCAATATGAGACGGGCTACACCAGCGGTGGGGACACCGGGAACGAGCTGGATCAGTATCCGAGAGATCACCTCTACAGGTTGGCCACCCTCCATTTAAATGTCATTCATCTTGACCTTGAATATTTAGCGCCATATGGCACAGTGGTATTCAAAGAGCATTCACAGCACATGAATTATATTATTTTAATATAGATATATTTATTTATTTTAGAAGCATGCTTGTTTCTATGGTCTTGTCGAAACGGTCTTGTTGCTATGGGCTGGTTAATATGGTCTTGTTTCCACGGTCTTGTTGCTATGGTCTTGTCGCTATTATCTAGTTGCCATGGTGTTGTTGCCATGGTATCGATGTTACATTTGAAGGGGTCTTTTACACACAAGTAGTATAAAAGAGATTCAACCTGAGTGTTTTCAGCTCAATAATAAAGCTAACTTAGTTCTCCAAGAGACGATATGTTTTGCATGTTCATGCTGCAATATAGGTATTATTCTGTTTGCATTCTTTTCATTTTCCATCCTTGCATGACATTTTCAAACCTGGAACAAAGTAATTAAAATACACTTAAGCTTGCAATGAACACCGTTTGCAATAAACACAACAAAGGAAAGTAAAGTAAAAAAAGAATGCTGAATGAAAACGTAACGGCAGGTTGTACCCGGAGATAACTTCAGAGGAAGAGAGGAAACGCTACAAAGGGGAGTTTGATGCGGACCTGGCCCACTACAAGAGGCTCTGCGCTGAGATGGATGACGTTAGCGAGCAGATACACAAGCTGGGCCAGGAGCTGGACATGCTGCAGGAGGGCTCCATCAAGTACCAGGTAGAGGAGCGCTACCTCAAACTTTTATTTTGAAATCCTTTTGTGTCCTTTCAATGTAAACACGTTTTGGTGTATAGCATAGAAAACATACATTTGTATGATATATCAAGAGAGTGAGTACAACAGGGTTTTCGCTGGGTCAATGTTTTAGGTGCGACGGTCATACGTTTTGTTATCTATTGCAGGGTGTCGCAGATGAATACAACAGATTGAAGGACCTTAAACGGGTACGTCGGGATGGATGTGTGTTGATTATTCATTCTCATTGCTGTAGATACGGTTACGCTGTTATTATGTTGTAGTAATAGGATTCATAGTAATATGCTAAATTCTTTTTAAGTAAATGTTGAACGTCTCAAGCTTAACAAATGATAAACAGCATCTATTGGACATCATTACTACTCCTTTAATTATATAAATGCATATATCTAAGTTATAATAAAAACCTATTTTTGTATTTCTCCACCAGTCACCAAACTATCAAGGAAAGAAAAAACAAACCAAAGAACTGAGCCAAAAACTCTCCCACATAAAGCGACTAGTAAAGAACTTTGACCTTCATGTTTGAGAAAACCGGCTACGTCGAAGACACAGTAGCAAGTGGAAATGTGGGTGGCTGAAATGATTTTTTGATGGTCAACTCTGTAAATTACTTTTGAATTAATCTATTTTGCCGAAGCTCAACAGTTTTGACCTGTCGTGATTTCCCATTATAAACCCCATTAATAGCAACAGACATTCCAGTGGAAACCAAGATGGAAATGACAGAGCCTTCCTGTATGTGTAGTAGGCCTACATCAAGTGGCTGGATAAACGTGTTGTGCACTAGGCCTTCCCTCAACCCCGCTTGTTCAGATTAACTTCAACATTTTGTAAAAGATTAATGCGCTTGGTCAACACAAAATATACTTCTCCAAAGGGTTAGCCCTTTGGAGAAGTATCTTGTGTTAACAACCCCATTTATTTTTTGCAATGTTAACGGTTTATTTTAAATCATAAGAAAACACGAAACACGTTGAGTTATTAACTCGTGCGTCTACCTCTGCTGCTATGGTCCGTAAGTGTTTATTTTGTATTCTTAATACTTTGCAAGCGCAGATTAGAAGGAAATCACAAAGCACAGTGATGTCTTGAATCTTTAATAATGCTTTCATACACAATTTAAAAACTAGAGAACTAAGAACCCAAAGATATAGGAAAACATTAATTGTACATCTTGGTTTTTTTTTCTGCGGATTTAGAGTAAAACAGAAATCAAAATGTAAGGAGGTATTACCGAGAATCATTTATCCTTACACGTTAAAAAAAATAATCTGTGTACGTTACATTTCAAATCATTGGCATTTTTAAACGATGCCTTTTTACTTGCATTATCAATACATAGAAAATGTGTCAATTTGGTAGTGATTTCATTGTTTTGGCTTTCGTCAGCCTCCAAGCGCAGCCCTTGTGTGCAACTGCAATAGTAACTGAAGAACCATAGGGTCAAACACCCTATGTAGCTACTCATTAGTTATAACACATAAGCGTCACTGTCATCATCCATTAAATACTGACTTTGGTGGTCTCGAGACCCAATTCTCTATTTTTCAACATTAGACCAGAAAGCAGAGGTATTTTGATGTAACATTTCGACAATCAAACAACAAAAATACATTAACGCGGACAACAGTTAACCCAAATATCAAATGTTGAAGAAACCATTTTACAGACATACATTCTAAAGAATGAACATTTTAGAGATTAAAAAAAAAAAGAAATACAACAAAAAAAGTTTTCACATGCAGTAGAAGAAGTTGCCCTTAATATATAGATATATACACAGCGAATACTTGTTTAAAGTTTCAACCCCTGCCCAACACAAACGAATTTAACCAAACTTAACCGACATATCCGGGTGATCAAGCATCTTCCACCATTGGCTTACAGAGTGTTTGTACAATGGAAATTCCTGCAGTAGTTGCAAATATCTGCCCGTTACGTGTTCAGCCCCAAGACGCCTGCAATCCTTAATCTTTCCATTATCTTTGAATCGCAGAGAAATCCAGTTTGAGGAACAAGTCCAAACTCTTGTTATGGAGGGGTCTGTTAAAAAGATGGAACACAAATGGTTTTTTTTTTTGTGTGTTTTCCTACATCAAATTCATAATGAAAAAACAGTTGTCAAAAAGGAAGGCGGCTCGTGGTGAACAAGGATTACGGAGGTTTGAGTTTCGGAAACATCAGTTTGAAATTCATTCTGACATCCTGTGAGGTAATTGTCTGTTTGTCATGAAAATTGTCACCTGTTCTCGTTTGTATGTTTTGTTTTGTTTCCAGAGAACAGCGTTGGTGCAAGCCCTGTGAATGAATGTTAATGTAAAAGTTAGGCTGGCCAAGCAGTCATTCCATGGCATTTCCCAAATCTTGTCTCCTTAACCGATAGCTTCATCATATGCTAAGATACCCACTCTCATAATGATAAAATAGACTTTGGTACATTTCTTAACCCTCTCTTTTTTAAGTTTCCTCTTTTCTTTTTTAAGTTTCCCCTTTCACACCCCCAACCACCCCACCCCCAGGGTCCGTTGCTATAGGAGTTCATCCAAGGAGAACTACATTGTTCCTCTCTTAAAGCATAATGTCCTTCAATAGAAGCCTCCTGCAACAACTTGCAGTGTGTTGCCCTCTTCTCCCCAAACCACCCGGTTTATCCTCCTCTCCAGTCTGTTGCTGTGTTCATATCCATGATCAGGACTGATAAATATCCCATCAGTCTATAAAAAGACAAATCTAAATTGTAGCAAAACATGGAGCCAATGGTTAAGGGGCATTAGCAGAGTTTTCCTTTGAGTGTCACAAGAACATTCTGCCCTCCCTCGGCATTAGAATTGCTGCATCCTTAGTCGCCGTGGCGAATTGTTGTCGACATGATGTGGTAACAGGGGGCCCCAGCAGGACCGAACTGGCCTCCGTTCCGAGACCTGGCAGCAGACACACCGCCCTGGCAATAAGATCCATCCATCCTGGCACCGGATCAGATCCAGGGGTAGGGAGAGGGATACTGCGTTCGTCACGCCATGAAAACGTGGGGAAGAGAGGGACGAGGGAGCGGTTACGTTACAGTACGGTACACCGGCCAGCTGGCAGTGTCGGGACATGCCGGCCCCACAGATGGCGTGGCCATGAGTCATGAGGGTTCCTGTTGGTCCTTGTTCGTCACAACCCCCGAGACGGAGACCTCACCCATCGGGTGGGCAGGAGGGAGGGCACGAGAGGGAGGGAGGGAGGGAGGGAGGGAGGGAAAGAGGTGGTGTACCGGGGGGGGGGGGGGGGGGGGGGGGGGGGCTACTGTCCCGGAACGTAGGGCCAGCTGATGGAGCTTCCGGAGAGCTGCATGTCCCGGATGAGCGTCTCGATGGGGGTCTTGCCCACCAGGCGCATGAAGAAGAGCTGGGAGATGAGGCTGGCGGGAACGGCGCGCAGGGCCGGCAGGCGCAGCAGCAGGCGGCCGAAGCGCTGTGGCTGGTTGGGGTACTGCATCCTCTCGTACTCCGTCAGCGCCACCTGCGCCTTCTCCTGCAGGGACTCCACGTGGGCCGGGTCCGTCAGCCCACAGGCGTCTGGGAGGGAGGGTGGGAGGGAGGGAGGGAGGATACAATGTTGCATAAGGAGTCGTGATCAGCCGGGGAGGATTACGATTTGAATGACGTGGTCAATGGCTGCTGAAGGGCATGAGTAGTTTTAACAGCGTCCTTGAAAAGCTATGCAGAGCATTGAATGGACATGCTGTGCACTCTGAAGGCCAGCAGGTGGCACCAGAGTAAAGGGACTATTGTGGGAAGCCTGGGTAAACTGCATTACTTAGACTGTGTCAATACACTGACATTAACAGCAGTTGTTTTTTTTGGTGCCTTAAAAATGCAGTGGTTCCCACGCAAAACAAATAAATCAAGGGCAAATTACATTTCACAATAATAACTATAATTATAACAGCTTTTCACTTTGGGGAAAGCAAAACACTTTGAATTTTTGTTTTTGAGTTATTGCCCAAATGGAGCAGTCGAGAAGCAACAGCTGTGGATTTGGGAGGGTTTTGGCGTCAGATCATAGATCATAACAAGCTTAACACTAGCATTAGCCTACAGGCCAGCCAAGTGTACTTTTGAAGGTCTTTCATTATGCAGTTTTCAATAACCAGTATCTACATATTAATATTAAATAAGAAATATAACTTGCTTTGACAGATTTCCTAGAGTCTATTGTATAAGAGGCTCTACAACTTCTTAAAAATAAAACACTAATTGTATATATAAAAAAAATATTATTTTAATCTTTATTTTAGAAATGTGATTGATAGCGGTATTTGATTGAATAAGGGAGGATGATGGGAAGATATTTGGCATTCATACAATTTTCTACAACGGTATCCAATCAAATCTCATCCAAAACCTACCTACCTACCTACCTACCTACCTACCTACCTATCTATATATAGATATATCTATCTATATATGATAGTCAGCAACCACTAGAGGAAGCCAGAAACTAAATCTCCATATTTACTGTTATTCCATACTAATGTGAAGAATATTAACATTACATAGGAATAGTCCAACGCCTACCTGGAGAGAAGATGGCGATGGCCTTGAGGCAGCTATACTCGGCCGAGTCCACCTGCAGGCGGGTCAGCTTGTCCACCTGGTCCTGGAAGACGCGCACCTGGTCCATGAAGGAGACCACGCGCTCGGCCGACATGGGCGAGGAGTGGAAGCCGGCCGCCGCCAGCAGGGGCGCCATGTGGAGCGGGAGGGCCGACTGGGCGGCGTTCAGGATGAACAGCTCGCTCCAGCTCAGACGCAGCAGCGCCACCTTTGACGGTGTTTGACGGAGGAAGATCCCAGAGCGAGGTCAGACACACACACACACAGCGTTTTTAATCACGCGCGTTGTGAGGCTGAGAAAAACAACACTTTCCACACACGCGTTTGGAATGTGTTTTGCTAGGAGATAGTGTGATAGGGATAAACGTTTCACATAGGTGTTTGTAGGCTCTGATCAACTACTGTTTTTTTTTTTTAAAGAAGGCCTTGTCAACATCTTGAAAGACGTTTACTCAGCTAAAAACACAACCGCTTCTGAATTTTAAATAAATTGAAACGTGTGTGTTCAGCAAACAAAACGACTAGTACTAGTACTCCTAGACCTCATCTCGGAAAACTTAACGCCGCACGAACACATTTCAAATACTAAATAAAAATGTGCTGCATGCAGAGTACACGCCCCTGCTGACCCGATCCCCCAAAACCCCAAAACCCCAAACAGGAAGGGGCTGTGCACCGACCTGATCGGAGACGGGCAGCTCGGGGAAGTAGGGGATGTTCCTGGCCCACTCGATGGTGCTGAACAGCAGGCGCGCCGCCAGCTCGCAGATGTTGTCGATGCCCATGGCGTTGTCGGCCCCGCCCTGCTGGCTGTACTGGTGGCTGTAGCGGCTGCTGGGGTAGGGCTCGGCGCGCAGGAGCTGGGAGATGAGCTCGGACACCGGCTGACCGCCCCCGCCGCCGCCGCCCCCACCCCCGTTGTTGTTGTTGTTGTAGTACTCGCCGCCGCCGCCGCCCAGCCCGCTGGCTCCTCCCCCTAGCGGCGTGATGGACGGGCTAAGGCTGGGCTGGGGTGGGATGCGCCCACGTTGGACTGCTGAAGTTTGGTTGGGGGACAGAGGGGATGGGGGAGGGGATGGGGGTGGGGAGGAGAGGAGAGAGGAGAGGTAGCAGCAAAGAAAGAGGGAAAGTGAAAGAATGAAGGACAAGGGAAGGAGGGGGGGGGGGACAAAGGGAGAATAAATCATGAATAATTGGTTGCAGAGGGAACGAGAAAGAGAGAGTAGGAAGGGATTTGACTAATAAAAAAGGCGGCAGAACAGCTGAGAAGGAGTGGATTGTCTCTCAGTAGTGGGATGTGTGCGTGTCAGATTATCAAACAGACATCGGATTGGGCGGCTGGCTCTAATTCTAGATTGAAAGCGCCTTGCAGAATAAGTAGACAGCAGAACCGAGGAGGTCCGAGTGGGTCACCATGTAGCGCTGGTTGCAGGTTATCTGCACACAATAAAACTAACGGTCTGCTTTTGTTTCATTTCTAGAAGAACAATTTTGTGTGCGGACGGAGCTATTATGACCCCCCCCCCCCCCCCGCCCCCAAGGACAAAGAAGCCATCTTTGAGCCCTCAAAACGGACATGGCTTGCCCTTGAGATGAGGTGCCGCCACATCGCAGCTGAAAGCATAATGGATGAAAATAAGAGACCACTCCCTCAAACAACACAATGAACCACAACCAAATCACCCCGCTCACCACAGAGGCAATCCCGTCCATTTTTTGCAACAAAAATATATACATACACATCTCCAAAGCAGAGGAAAACGATACCCTAACCCTAACCCGAAATTAAATGTTTGGAAATCAACCATAATTTACGACCACTATAAACCACCATCACTTCAGTTCCACCACAAGTCCCATCTAAGAAAGGATTATACGCTAAATCATGATATGGGTCAACAGCTTCAGCCTATTGTTTCATTGTTAAACCTTTCCTGTTTCAATTTGACCTTTGGAAACATATCAACCCTTCCAGGTTGAGCTGAAGCAGCAGTGATGGGGTGCTCTACCTGCTGGAGCGGCAGGGGGGTAGACGACACTTGGGCTCATTTCTTCCTGTAAGTATAAGCGGGGGGGGTTGGGGTCTCAAGGTTGATGGATCGGCTCCGGTGGGTGTTTTGGGGGGGGGGGGGGGGGGGGGGGGGGCGCCACCCCTCAGTCAAGTCTCTGGATTAAGCCACTTAGTAGATGACAGCGAACCGACGCGATCGGCTAACAGCCAGCGCAGAGCCCCAGGAAAGCCCTCTGTGGCATTCACTCCGTCCCACTGGTGGCGGAGGGGGAGGGGTGCTGGTAGAGGCTGAGCAACGGCAGAAATCTGCCCAAGCTAACCGGTATGGATTGATTTTATTTGTGGTGTCTTGGATCGAAGCCACGTGACTAACGGGAGGCTGTCTCAAGGTCCCACGGTACCGAGGTCCTCAGTTCATTCGATCTCATGGAGAACAGCCGTAAGCTCAACTTAACAACAATGGAACAACAATGAAGTCCTGTCTGAAGCGCATGTCATATTGAGTTCATTTTCACCTGTGACATTTCACCTATACATGTTAGTATAGGTCATGTGTATACATTGTGTTATGTAAAAATTGGATGTTATGAAGAGAGATTTTATGTATTAATATGTTATGTAGAAACGGTTACGTAATGTATACATATTATGTAATGTATAGATGTCGCCCACAGCTTATTTTTGGTTTGGAGATGGGAATGGATAGAGAGCAAGTAGCATTAGCTAGCTACAAGAGAATGGATGTGGGAATGTTTAGCCCTGGCTTACATCTTTCTAGGTGGGAATGGGGAATAGGTAGCCATAGCCAGCAGGTAGCTAGGTGGCAATGGATGGAGAGCAGGTAGCATTAGCTAGCAGCTAGCTAGGTGGGAATGGATGTGGGTACATTTAGCATTAGGAGGGGAAGATACCTTCTTTGCGCATCCCAACGCGGAAGCACTTCTTCAGGCGACAGTACTGGCACTGGTTTCGGTGGTGCTGGTCGATCTGGCACTCCCTGTTGGACCTGGGAACACATTTAACGGGCACAATCGGGTTAGTTGGTTGAGAATCCTTACAAGATTGCAGCTATTTCAGCAAAAACCAAAAAAAGGACAGCACAAGCTAAATAACAGGGTTTTCTTTGTTTGGCTTGTGGTTCCTAACTCAAAGCACTGGTTCATCGAAAGACGGAGTTGGTGGTGTGAATACAGCACTAGGTACAAGACCATCAGGCAGAATATTACACCACCCTAACAACCCCTCTGGCTGGGTTAGCAACAGGCCGACCGATACATCAGTTCGCCGATTTTATCGGCCGATATACCCTTCGCAGATATATCGTGCCGGCGTATATATGTTTGCCGAAATGCCCCGATGTGAAACCTTTAGAAATGGTGTCGATTTATAAACATAATTACCTCTTAATAAATCCTCTACTGTGGTGGTTGAACCTCTAACCGCTTTAACCGAACACATTCCCGTGAACACTGCCAACAGTTTTACATCATGTTCTGAGTGAAGGTTAGTAGCTCCTCCCCATTGGTTCCTTTAGCTCACGGTTTTAATGCGATGTTGCTGTGGCCCAAAGCATTGCTGGAGGGTGAGCAGCAAATCCTAAGGAGCTGCTCCACCCCCAGGATACATCTAATAAAGGCTGATATATCTCTATTTTGAATATCAGCCGATATATCGATATCTGTAATGGTTTGCTCCCCAATATCGGTCCCTAAAATCCAGTATCGGTCGGGCTCTAGTTAGAAGCACGCAGGCTAACCAGTGTACCAGTGGACCATGGTTACCTCATGGTTCCTCCTGGAAAAATAATCCAATATATAAGTAGGGGGAAATAATATATTCCTAGGGCCATAAATGAAACATGCCAAGCCTCCATTCACATACATTTAATATATGCAAAGTTGATAGATGGATAGCATTTTAAAATATAATATAATTATTTATATATATATATATATATATATATATATATATATATATATATCTCTGACATCAAGTAGCGGCTTTCCCTTTACAGGATCTTAAATACTAATATTTTACCAAAAAACATGTTTATGAACCATGTGAATGAAGACAAGATACCAAGTGGGTGTTGAGACTCATCTGATGTATGTAAGGATTTGGCCTTGTATAAAACACGTTACAATGGCATTTCATTCATCAAGTTGAATACATTAACCTATGGTAGGAGTACACGGGGAAAAATGATGAAATGAGCAGGGCCATTCTTCAGTGTGCATGAATTAAAGTGCTGTCTTGGTTCGATGTTTACATTCTAATTTGTGTTGAGCATCAAGGCATTGTGCATATGACATGCAGGTGCATTCACGCCAAGTCACACACACACAGAGACACACACACACAATGCATTGTGGGGGGAAATGTAAGAGCTCTGCACATAATCCAATTGCTTGACTCATTATGGTAATTTGCATCCATTTCCTTTGAAGAACTATAACCATTATAATAGGGCAACCGGGATTTAATTATTCAGTGAGCCTACACGTCTTTTCATTCATCTGCTGTCTGTATATTGGATATGGATTATCGTGTTTGCGACATGGAGTGTACATGTTTTTGTCTGGGAGAAAAGTAACAACAACAAAAAGTAGTTTAAATCAACTACTGGACCTTTTAAATGAGGCACTCGTTTTCCATTATAAACATCGATTTGCTGCTATACTCCCCCTGTGTTATTATGGAGGGGAAATAGATGCTGTATCCACAAACGAGCGCCCCACCCACCCACCCCCACACACACACCTCATTAATGTCCTCGGCGACGGTAGAATTACAGCGAGTTAGCGGGACGTCTCACCTGCAAGTGTAGTTGAGGTTGCGCCTGATGCTCCTCTTGAAGAAGCTCTTACAGCCTTCACAGGTAAACACGCCGTAGTGTTTCCCACTGGACTTGTCGCCACAGACCACGCAGTCCACCACGCAGGCCTTGTCATCGTCCCCGGCCTCCATGTCGCTGCCCCCGGCCTGGGGTGAGCCGTCCTCCTCTTCGCCCTTCAGGTAGCCCTTATCCCCGAAACCATTGGTGCCCCCATTGGGATCTCCCCAACCCCCACTCACCATGGCCATCGCTTGGTAACCGAACCACTGCTGAAGAAAACAGGCAGGCAGCCAATCTTCTGGGTGTTGTCAGGGTAACATAAATAGCACATAAAAAAGGAAAAGTCCCCGAGTCTGCTTCTTCTTATTGTTGTTGTTGTTGTTGTTGTTGTTGTTGTTCTGCGTGCTTGGCGTGGAATTTAGTCGCGTCCTTCTCTTGGGTTCCACGCGGGGCTGGGAGTGTTTGTAAAAGTTCCCCGATTTGTATCAGGGGGTAGCGAAACCAGGGTTCGAGTAAGTTGGAGGATAAGGTTTGGCCGGGGGGGGGGGGGATAGCTCGACTAGTCTCCTCCCACTCCACTATGACCTGGAAACAGTCTCACCGTGGTAACTTTTGGGGGGGGGGGGGGGGGGGGGGGGGTTGTTTAGCAAGACCGTACACGGTACAAATATCGTTTTCTTAATTCACTCTTCATACCCGCCGTAGAAAAATGCCCGATCGCTTCCGCTCGAAATCCGAGAGGTTGTGTCTTTACGGGGAGAACAACGCTTGCCCAGCCGGTGGCTCCGTCGGTCCGTCGGAGACCCTTTTCAGAGGAAACAATGAGTCGAACACATGCGTTTGCAAAGAAACCCAGCGAAACACGACCCGATGCTCAACACTGGCGCGTGAAACGAGGTGAAAGCACCTCGTCAACGCGCGCGCTCACTCCCGAGCCCGGGTTTCTGTAGCAGGATAATGGCTGCAAAAAAAATGACCTCGGCGTCAGCGAGGCTCGCCCACAGCACATGCCTCGAGCCACGGCCGTCCCTCTTAAAGTACCCCGTACACATTATGTGGCCGTCTATTTCCTCCTCTCCCAGAAACATTATTATCACAATCGTTGTTGATAAGTTTTGAATAAATCATGACTTACTCACGCCTTACCTTATTTATTTATATATATAAATTTTTTTTTTTATAGAAAACAACCGTATGGCTTCCCCTCCTTGTGGAATATAAAACAATCCCCTTCTCCCCTAGATCTTCCTTCTTCCATCCGGCGAGGCGGAGACCGTAGAGAAACCAGACAGAACTCGCGTAATCTCTGGCAATCTTCTGAGAAAGGGCAACATTCTGACTCCCCTCAAATAATGAAAGGCTAGCCCAGACCACCGGCGAAAAAACATCTAGATGGCCGACCAGATCTGTGCGGTCATGGCTTTTCCTTCTCAGCGGTAGTAGCTTTGTGGCACGTAAGCCTGTGCTAACCTCACTAGCTAGTCTCTCCTTCTGTGTGTATCTCTCTTCAAATAGGTTCCTGATCACAGGGAAGTTCCCCTTTCCTTGTTTTCTTGGACAAAGTGTGCCGGGTCGTGGTGGTGGTGGTGGTGGTGGAGGAGGAGGTGGTGATGCTATCCTCTGCTCGGCTTCAGATCCTGTGGGTCCGACACTGGCAAACCGAGGGGAGCGAAAACACACCAAACCAAGGAGGAAGAGGAAGCGGAGCAGCGTGTCTTGTGTGCGTGCGTGCGTGCGCTGGGCTCTCCGTTGTTCCTCTGGTGAATCTTCTCCAGGCTCCCACTCACGCTGGCGTCTACCCACGGTCTATTGTCGTTGCCTGCCCACCAAGAACTAATGACTGGCGGCCTAGCCCTATGCACTGCTGTGCTTCCCCTCTCTCTCTCTCTCGTGTGTGTGTGTGTGTGTGTGTGTGTGTGTGTGTGTGTGTGTGTGTGTGTGTGTGTGTGTGTGTGTGTGTGTGTGTGTGTGTGTGTGTGTGTGTGTGTGTGTGTGTGTGTGTGTGTGTGTGTGTGTGTGTGTGTGTGTGTGTGTGTGTAGCCTTTCCCTGTGGCTGAAGAGAGGGGGGGGGGGGGGGGGGGGGGGTGGAAAGGATTTGAGAAATTATCTACTCTCTCAACTCTAGTTTCGGAGACTACTAATTTAATTAAGATTTGAGGAAAAGAAGGAGAGGAGACAGGGGGGTGGGGTTAAATTTATCATTTGGCCCCTCCACTCAACGATTTTTGGAAGCCGGTGGACAATATTGATGTTGATCTTGGTCTGTATTTCCACCAATTCCTGCCTGTTTTCTCTTCTCTGTGTTTTCTATGAACCTGTGTGTGTGTTTGGGTGAGAGAGATAGCTAGCAAGGGAGAGCGAGAGAGAGGGAGGGAGGCAGTGTGCGCAGAGGGGGAGGGGATAGTCTGTGTGTGTGTGTGTGTGTGTGGGGGGGGGGGGGGGGGGGGGGCGCACGACTGCGTGCGTCCGTTGGTATGTGTGAGTGTGTGCGTGCGTGTGTGTACTCAGGGATTTGACACTGCTATTCAAGCACTGCCGTTACCATGGTGCCAGCTACCTTATATGGCCATCGGAGTCAAAGAGCACAGAGTGTGGGCTGTGTGGGGTGGCGCACGTATACACGCACACACACACACACACACACACACACACACACACACACACACACACACACACACACACACACACACACACACACACACACAAACAGGAAACACATCTCCCTTCTGAGATGCAGAGATCATGACCCCAAGGCCAGAATCAAAACCACCATGACAACAGCATCAGATTACCCAGAAGCCCCCTGGCCAAACCGTAGGAAGACAAGCCCTGCACTTTGTCTCTGCATCTTAACAACACATTCCAGGTCGAAAATACGTCGGTTACCTTTCCAACCGCTGCGGATATCACAAACGATGGTACATCCAGAGATGTATTTTATAATGGAGGGGGTGTCTTTTCATATTTATGTATTTTCTTATTTGATTTCTATACGAAAAGGGACTTCCACCACGTCCCTTTTTCTGCGACTCTGCCCACTTTCCAGCAGTTTGTGGACTGTCCAACCAGGGAACGCAAGACCCTGGACCTGCTGTATGCTAATGTTAAGGAGGCATACAGCTCCATAGCCCTCCCTCTCTTTGAGAGATCTGACTACAACCTGATCCACCTCCTGGCCCCGTATAAGCCTCTGGTCCGTCGGCAACCTGTGACTACTAGGACTGTGATGGTCACAGGAGACCAATGAGGCTTTGCAGGGCTGCTTTGAAACAACAGACTGGGGAATGCTCTGCACATGGAGAGGACATTGATGATCTCACGGGTACATCAAC
>JACYXH010000281.1:102500-120000 GCA_026745465.1 Lota lota | reverse complement strand
TCCTAATCTTTACTTCCTCTCTCGTGTCACGCCATCTAAATGAGGCCCACCCCCCACCTTATGCATGGATCAGTGGGATTGGGTTAGAAATGGGGCAGACCCTTTTTACTGAGCTGAGGTATCGGCTATACTAACAAGTCACAATACAAACACTTCATTTGGTTCATAAACAAAAAAAAGAAACAGGTCATTTCATTACTGACTGAATCACGGAAATGTGATCCATTTTTTATTATGCAATTATTTGGGGGAAACCTTTCACAGAAATGCACCACAACTTTAAAGCAAATGCTGAAATTAATTTCATCTTAAATTGAGCAGAGTTATCTTCATGTTTTAACCAGGGCTGTACTGGCAAACTGGGACACACATCCCTCACGTCAGAATATGTGGAAAACCAGGCCAGCCTCATCGCCACGGTAGCAAACCGCCAGAAGCCTAGCTTTCCAGTCTAGCTGAGCGGCGTGTTCCCAGCCACATCAGCATAGGGATAGTAGCTCTTTACTTAAGCTAATCAAGAGGCTGCTGTGTATCACCAACCTTTCTCTTTCTCTTTTTCTTCATCTTCCTCCTCTTCCTCCTCTTCCTCCCCCTCTTCTTCTTCTTCTTCTTCTTCTTCTTCTCCCCAGTAACAGTGGCCTCATCACGCACGGATGGCCATCAAACGTTTTGACTCGCGGTGACAGCCTCTCTCTGAGACCGGCCTGACCTCTGACCCCGGGGGAATGGACGAGCCTGGAAACAAAAACAGTGGCTCTTTTGTGCGCGAGTCAAAGGGAAAACATCTGCCACAACGAGGGGGAGAGAGACGCTGGGAGGAGGAGGAGGAGGAGGAGGAGGAGGGGGGGGGGGGCGAGGAGGGGGGGGATTGGTGGGAATTATGTTTCAAGGAGTTGTTCGCCTTTTAACCCCTGAAACACTTGGTGGTTGCGAGAGGTGGTGGCAGTGCAGTCTTAAGAGGATCGTTTACTTCTTAACACCTTCATCTTTATTATAGTCGTGATCGTCTTCGTCATCTTCGTCGTCGTCGTCGTCGTCATCATCTTCGTTCACATCTGTATGTGTACCAGCATCAGCAGCAGCAGCATCATCACCATCATCATCTCCATAAAATCATCCTCATCATCACCATCATCTCCATTACATCATCATCATCATAATCATCATTATCATCATCATTATCACAATCATCAGCAGCAGCAGCATCATCTCCATGACATCATCATCATCATCTTCATCTTCATCACTATCATCAGCAGCAGCAGCAGCATCATCACATTCATCATCTCCATGACATCATCATCATCATCATCATCATCATCTTCATCACTATCATCAGCAGCAGCAGCATCATCAAATTCATCATCTCCATGACATCATCATCATCATCATCATCTTCATCACTATCATCAGCAGCAGCAGCAGCATCATCACATTCATCATCTCCATGACATCATCAGCAGCAGCAGCATCATCATCACATTCATCATATCCATGACATGATCTTTATCTTCATCACTATCACAATCATCAGCAGCAGCATCATCATCACATTCATCATCTCCATGACATGATCTTTATCTTCATCACTATCACAATCATCATCTGCAGCAGCATCATCACCATCAACACCTTCATCATCACCATCCCACCTTCATGATCATCACCTTCATGATCCTTCGTCCCATTAATGACCGTCATAACCCCCAAAATCATCATCAGCATCACCTTTCATATCATCCTCACCACCACCTTCATCATCATCTTCTTCTTCTTCATTATTCCCATCACGACAGCTTTGTCCCGTCTATTTGAGGTCTGAATACGGCGTGGAGGAGCCATGGATTAGAATAAGCAGATAAATGAAAAGCATATAAATCTCCAGTGTGTCCCTGCAGTGCCAATACAGTAGCCTGGCTTATCAACTCACCGCAGAGACCTGGCGGCTATACCACTTCTTCAATAGCATCCCCCCCCCCCCCCTTTTTCAAAAAATTGAAAAAGAAAGACATTCATGACTAAACACAGAATTCCACTTGACTCTATTGGAGCAATGCCTTTTGATGTAATTTATAATAAAAAGAAATCGGATTATGTTAAATTTGTGTTTTTTATTTACCGCTTTGACATTGTACAACTGCAATGTGTATGATTGATACGATCCAAACAGCGATAATGTGATAGATTTGTATGGCTAAAGTTTTTTTTTTTTTTGTGATTCATTTTGTAATGTCACATTTTGAGTACCTGAGTACTTCTTTAGAGGGAAGAGATTGTATGCTTCATACTGTCTTTCTCCCTCTCTCTCCCTCTCCCTCTCTCTCCCTCTCTCTCTCTCTCCCTCTCTCTCTCCCTCTCTCTCTCTCCCTCTCTCTCCCTCTCTCTCTCTCCCTCTCTCTCCCTCTCTCTCTCTCTCTTACTGTTTGATTTTCTACAGGTTCTGTCTCTCCACTCGTCATCAGGTTTGTCAGGTCTCCCCCTGTTCACCATCCCCACCCAGCCTTCACTCCTCACTAGAAACCTTCCAACCCAGCCCTAGCCTGATTCGTGACACTGCTGTTACCGGTCATCCTCAGGGCGAGTTACCAATCAGCCAAACACCTCCAGAGAAACCTCCACATTTACTTCTCAGAGAACCTTCTCTTGTTCATAGTGCTCATCGGTCACTGAGAAGTTAGGTGAGGGGGTGTGACCTTATGTATAAAAACGGTTAGAGAGTGGAGAGCAAGTGTGTGTCTCCAACTACTGGATCGAAAGGGGAAACAGCCAAACGGCTAAGTGATTAATTTAAAAATATATATATACTATCAGGAGCCAAGACCAAACGCCAATTTTGTAATTTCATTTCAGATGCAGTTCATATTTTCTCATTCACGCCTTTATTTACAAAATACAGACAGTTAAAAAGCTCTTCCTAGTTGCAGTAGGGATGATTCCCACCAGGGGGCAGTGTCAGCCTTCAGAATAACCTGTGTAAATGAGCATCGTCTCCAGGTATTATGTAACGTAACGTGCGCCTACACCTGGATGACTCAACTGGGTGAAATAGCAGTCAAAGTGGTTTGTCAAAAATATACTCCTGACTTTAGACTTCTGCATCCAAACCCTGCAGTATCTCAGACAATCCGATCACGATTTTACAAGTTTTAGTTTTTACTCTAATGGGCAAATTTCAATTGCTCCTGTGCAAAAATCAACAATGGTGTACTTTACTTTGTGTTTTTACTTGATTCCCCATTTTGCATTTGATCCAATTCGTTTTTATTATTTTGTCATGTATTTTGTGTCACAAACAACATTCCGTGTCGTTTTGGAATGTGTATTTATATATTTTAAGTTATCCTAGTTTTTTTCCTAGAAGTTTTCGGATATGTACATGATAGCTATGAAATAATAATAATGAACAAATTCCTTTAATATGTTCAATGAAGACTATGAGATTTCCAGTGTCCCAAAGCGTTTTCAGAATGTGTTTTCAGGGTTAAACAAAGCTAAATCTACATACGGGTAAAAACGACCACCTACCTACCTACCCTGCACCCTGCACCCTGCACCCTGCACCCTGCACCCTGCACCCTGCACCCTGCACCCTGCACCCTGCACCCTGCACCCTGCACCCTGCACCCTGCACCCTGCACCCTGCACCCTGCACCCTGTACCCTGTACCCTGTACCCTGCACCCTGCACCCTGCACCCTGCACCCTGTACCCTGTACCCTGTACCCTGTACCCTGTACCCTGTACCCTGCACCCTGCACCCTGCACCCTGTACCCTGTACCCTGCACCCTGTACCCTGTACCCTGTACCCTGCACCCTGTACCCTGTACCCTGCACCCTGCACCCTGTACCCTGCACCCTGTACCCTGTACCCTGCACCCTGTACCCTGCACTCTTGTACCCTGCCTGCCAGTTTGTTTTCTGCCTGTTTCCTGGACTTGCCTACGGTTTTTGACTCTTGCCTGCCCCTGGCATTCTCTATTGGCGGTGACCGGGCTCTTTTCTTTGTTTGGATTTTCTCCCTGTTTTTCAATAGCGGCCTTGTGCCCTTTTTGTGTTTTTGTTTTCCTCCCGAGAAACGGGAATACATTTTTTGTTATTGACTGAGCTGAAGCCTTGCTCTGCCTCAAATAAAAACTAAGTCTTGCTTTTTGGGTTCGTGTCTCACTTCCCCGCCTGACAGTTGGCTATTTATAACGATTCATCACATTAGCACAAACAAAATGGAGGACATGCAGTTCTAGAGGAAGGTACATTATTACGCAACGCCTCGCTTGTACCTTGCCAGGCTCAGACCCCAGTGTCAGCCAACATGGCAACCCCAAATACGGACACACCAAACCCCACTCCAACCAGGAGTGTTTGGCCTGAAGCATAAACAACCCTCTTTAGCTTCAATAAGACAACACTGGGAGTGTTTATACCTGTCAAATATATATTTGTCTCTAATATCCTGCGTTTGTTTTCCTGGCTTTACTTTTTTTTTTTCTCTCCTTGGATCTTGTACTGGGGCTGCCACAGAAGCAGCCATCTAGAATATTCCTCCATGACTTACCGTTTCCTTTGCGGCCGAGGGCCTGGCACGTCAGCACGGGCGGGCAGGAAGAACACTTCGCCTCTCGTTCTCTGACCCCGACACTTCTCAAGTAACCGTACGTGTTTTCTCCCTGTGCCTCTGTCTCTGTCACTGACTGTGTGTGTATGTTTGTGTTTGCCCGTGTGTGTGTGTGTGTGTGTGTGTGCGCACACACAAATGTTTGTGTGTGTGTGTGTGTGTGTGTATGTGTGTGTGCATGGCTGTGGGCATGTGTGTTTCTGTTTGTGTGTGTGCACAAATGTGTGTGTGTGTGTGTGTGTGTGTGTGTAAGAAAGAGACAGGACAGCTACCCACGTCATTGTGTGGAGCGGAGACAAGCGGCATCAAAGGGCCCTGGCTAAACCTGACCCTCTGAGGAACAGCGTGTGCTATTGTCCTGCCGGCCAACGGTGCAGCGGAAAGAGGCTTTCTTTGGTCCCATAAAGACATGATCTCTTTAGGAAACTCTTTGTCTTCTCCTTCACCTGAACCTCGTACAGACAGCTGTAAATCTCTCCATGTCACCTCAACCTATGGTGACTTATAGTTATGTATTTTATTGTACTTCTGTACACATGTGTGTGTGTGTGTGGGGGGGGGGGGGGGGGGGGGGATTTGTGTGTATGCGTGTGTGTTTGTGTGTGTGATTGTACATGTACACTTGAGTGTCTGTCTATAAGTGTCTATGTGTGTTTGTATGTGTATTTATAGGTGTGTATATGCTTGTATGTTTTTACTTTCATTTGAATTCAGTTGGTGCCTAGCAACCTACTAGTCTTCGTGGGGTCAACAATGAGCATTAATGCAGTACTAAGCATTAACTAACAGTTATTTAACAGTTCATTAACAGTTAACTAACGGTCTAGTAACCATTGATTTACATCAGTTAAAACAGTATTGCAGTAATAAGCATTATTATAGCATTAGCATAGTGGTTAAGGTTAGGTTAAACGCTTTTAAAGTATGTATACATTAATACCTTAGGCACCATGAACATCATTACCTTAATTAACATGAACACCATTAGTAAACATTTACAGCATTAGTAAATGTTTAGACCGTGTGTGTGTGTATACGTGTGTGTGTGTGTGTGTGTCTCTCTGTGGGTCTGTGTGTGTCTGCATGGCTGTGTGTGTGTGTCTGTGTGTGTGTGTGTGTGTGTGTGTGTGTCTGCATGGCTGTGTGTGTGTGTGTGTGTGTGTGGGGGGGTGTGTTTGTGTGTGTGTGTGTGTGCATCATGGTAAGCAAGAGGGAGGGGACCAGCACTGATGCCAGCATGGGAAGTGAACAGTATACACAGGAGTTTATAAATGTCCCCCACAGTGTTTTCATCTCAGACACACTTTTCCACTGCCACGATTTTCACGAGAGAGAGACAGACAGAAAGAGCGAGAGAGAGAGAGAGCGAGAGAGCGAGAGAGAGAGAGAGCGAGAGAGAGAGAGAGAGCGAGAGAGAGAGAGAGAGAGCGAGAGAGAGAGAGAGAGAGAGAGAGAGAGAGAGAGAGAGAGAGAGAGAGAGAGAGAGCGAGAGCGAGAGAGAGAGAGAGAGAGAGAGCTAAGACTCTACGTTCTGGAGGGACACTTCGGCAGCCTCATTCGCATCTGCGTCTCTTATCACAACAGGATGCTGAGCAACTGATCTTCGTCTCCAAACCTCTGGCAGTGTTTGTTCTGATCGGCCGCCTTGGGATTTGGGAGAGCGTGACCTTTAGAGAATCGCGGAGCGCGTGGAAGGAGGTCATCTTTAGTCTTCCTTCAGATTTCTCTGAAGAACCTTGTTCGCTTCACTCCACCAGCACACAAGCCTTCTTTTCCATTGACAAGCAAGTTTCCAAAGCGTCAGTTTTCGTTCTTTCTGCATGACACGAGCCTTGGTGACTCGTCCTTTTCTTGATCCTTTTCCTGTGCTTTACTTCGTGTCACCTGCGCTCCGCCCCACCCATCAGCCAGCCATGTACAGCAGCAACTACACCCACGTGCCCCGCTACACCGTGGAGGCCCAGAGGAAGAAGCAGCAAATGCAGCGGTCCAAGGGCAAGAGCTGTGGCTACTACACGCGCATCGTCTTCTTCTTCAGCTCCCTCATCCAGTCGCTCATCATCGTCGGCCTGGTGCTCTTCCTCGTCTACGGCAAGAAGCAGGACTCGGCCGGCGCGGGCCGCATCGCCGACCTGGAGCAGAGCTTCAGCCGGCTGTCCCTGGAGAACGTGGCCCTCCAACAGCAGAAGAAGAACCTCACCAAGTCCCTGAACGCCACCGCCGCGGAGAGGCTGCAGATGAACCTGGACCTGGCGAGGATGCGTAACCTTAGCGACACCTCCCGCCAGATCATCAGTGACTTTGACGCCAAGCTGGTGAGCTGCTGCAAAGCCCGTCCTCCAGTTTATTAGGATTATGATGATGATTATTGGTATTATAATAATAATAATAATAATAATTATAATTATTATTATTATTATGATTATTATTATTATGATTATTATTATTTTGGGTTAATTGGTAACTGTTATGATGAATTCTTGATTTATATAATTATAATATAAATTATTATAATTATTATTATAATTATTATTAGAACTATTCATATATTATTAAAATCGAGTGTGTTTGTAGTGGTAGCTATTAATGGTGTCAATGGTAGTCTTGGTGATGGTATTGTTTTGGTCTTCAGTGATACAGGAATAGGATTCAAAGTATATTGATGGTAGAAAAAAAAGTGGTTATGAAGCAAATATGCAGAACGTCACAAGAGCGCCACAATTCTTTCCATGATCAAATATTGTTTCGAAGGGAAGTGTTTTACTGGAATTCTGTCGGGTTTAGGATCACTTGATACGGCAGAGATAATCAGGGTTACTGTTTGTCTCACACTGAAAAACTGGATCCACACATTTCACACCAGGTTACAGGATCAGGTTGAACATATATAGAGGTCATTATAATAAATAAAATCAAAGATTAGTATTTAAAAAAGAAATTACTGCTTTTATTATGAACAGATCAAATAAAAGTAAGAATGATACTGCCATAACGTTTGTTTGGCAAACATTGTTTATCTTCCTTTAATTACGCTGAAATACCTTTTGTTTATTTAAGAATTAAAAAAAGAAACATGTTACTTTTCACTTAATTCACCTTATACCTCAAACTTTTATTGAAAGTATTTAATGCCAGCAACATATTCGTAGTCGGAGCGACAAGATTGATTTTGGCGTCACTAGCTGTTCTATGCATGAAATATAGATGTATGTAGGCGATGGCGATCGTATAGAAGATTGATACTTTAAATAAATTACATTAGTACATGAGTGTTTGATAGCGGTAGTAGTACTAATATCATTACTATGATATTTAATTCAAAGTATGTTTATAACATTGAACCCTTCAGCTGGGAGTCAAACCCTGTAACCCCAAAATTACCGTACATAAAAATACTACTGATAAAATATTCTTCTATCTCAATATCCTATTTTACCTTAGGAGAGAAAAGTGGTTTCCTTTCTGTATCTCCTTTATATTGTGGAGGGGACATATTAATCTGATAATTGTTGTATATTGTATGCTTTCATTAATCCTAATCATAATGATAATAATATTAATGATGGTATTCATATATAATCTGAACTCTTCAATATTAACAGACGCAATGCAATGCTGAAAACAGACAATTGATAACTAACTCCAGGGCGGTTAGTTATCTTCAACCCAGGCAGATCCCAAATGGAGAAAAGCAAGGTAAGGTTAAACCAAATGACTCTTTATTGTAACCAGGCGGGGGGGGGGGGGGGGGGGGGGGGGGGGTAGGGGATGGCACCGGGCTGGTGATTGGGCCTAGGTAAAGGGCAGCTATCCAGCTCGGCATGGCAGAGGGAATCCCGATTGAGAGGACGGGCTGGGGACTTGGTGGGCCGGTGAGGTGAGGTGGCAGGCGGGTAATGCTGAAGACAGGGAGAACAGGTACAAGGGTACTTGCAGGCAGCCAAACGAAATCACATGCTGGCAAAATAGACCGGCATCTGAGCTAGGACTTGGCACATAGACAAACTGTTAATGACACAACAATCCAGGGGTGGCTGGCTGTTAGCGCATGGTTCTCGCACAGCAGCAGAGATGATTAGATGATAGACAGGTGTGCTGATTGCAGAGGATGAGCAGGTGTGCAGAGATACCGAGGGCAGAGAGCTACAGGAACAACAGCATTCAAAAAACAGAGATACTACAGAAGGAAAAGACTCCCCGCTATGACCTTCGAACAGTGATCAAGGCAGCCAAGAGGGATTACGGCAAGAAAATAGAGTCACAGCGAAGCGGCAATGACCCACGCAATATGTGGAAGGGACCACACACAATCTCTGACTTCAAAGAGACCCCTAGCTGCACAGCTGACTCCGCTGACTCTCTACCAGATGAGCTCAACAGTTTCTACGCCCGCTTTGAGCTGAGCCACACCAGCCTCCCGGAGAGAGAGCCTACTCCACCAACGACACGGCCAGCGCTGTGGTCATCGCAGAGGAAGATGTGCGTGTGGTCTTCAAAACGCATCAACATCCGAAAAGCGGCCGGGCCAGATGGAGTACCAGGCCGGGTGTTGGAAGCATGTGCGGACCAAGCTGGCTGGTGTATTCAACAAACATGTTCAACCTCGCCCTCTCCACGGGCATAGTGCCCACCTGCTTCAAGTCATCAGTCAATCATCCCAGTACCGAAAAAGAGCAAGGTAACATGCCCAAAACGACTGGCGCCCTGTTGCTCTCACCCCCATAGTGAGCAAATGCTTTGAGAAGCTTATCAAGGTGCTGATCTGCAGAATGCTGCCACCCAGCCTGGACCCTCACCGATTTGCCTACAGGAATAACAGATCGACAGACGACGCCATTGCCACAGCACTCCACTCAGCCCTCACCCACCTTGACAAGAGGAACTCCTATGTGAGGATGCTGTTCGTGGACTATAGTTCAGCATTCAACACCATAGTCCCCTCCAGACTTGACAGCAAGCTCAGGGACCGAGGCATCGACCCTGGCCTATGCGACTGGATCCTCAGCTTCCTGTCGGATCGAAAACAGGTGGTGAAGATGGGTTCTAAGAGCTCCACCCCCCTGACCCTCAGCACAGGAGCCCCCCAAGGGCTATGTTCTAAGCCCCCTCCTCTACTCCCTGTACACCCATGACTGCGTGGCCACACACAGCTCCAACACGATGATCAAGTTCGCAGATGACACGACAGTGATCGGCCCGATCACCGACGGCGACGAGGCGGCCTATAGGAGTGAAGTCGACCGCCTGGCTTAGTACAGCCAAGACAACAACCTCGCTATCAAAGCCGACAAGACCAAGGAGCTGGTGGTGGACTTCAGGAGAAAGAGACCGGGTACATGACCCCATCACCATCAATGGGTCTGCTGTGGAGAGGGTAAACAGCATCAAGTTCCTGGGGGTCTACATCACCAACGACCTCACCTGGGACGAGCACACCAACCAGGTGGTGAAAAAAGCACAACATCGCCTATTTCACCTTAGGCGGCTGAAAAAGTTTGGCTTGGGGCCCAAGATCCTGGGGGCCTTCTTCAGAGGCACAACGGAGAGCATCTTAACGGGATGCATCGCCGCCTGGTACGGGAACTGCACTGCCCAAAGCCGCAAAGCGTTGCAAAGGGTAGTGCGGACAGCTGAGAGGATCAGCGGATGTGAGCTTCCCTCCATCCAGGACACCTACAAGGCCCGGTGTGTCATGAAGGCCCTCAGAATCATTAGGGACCCCAGCCACCCCAATCAGAAAGTGTTTGAGCTACTGCCGTCGGGGAAGCGGTACCGAAGCCTCGTGGGCCAAAACCCAGAGGATGACGAACAGTTTTTTCCCACAAGCAGCCAGCCTCCTGGAAAAATCCAAACCAACCCCACGCACATTACAACAACTGATTATTTGATTATCTGCATTATATTGTTCTGCATTTTGCACAGCATTTTTCTTTTGTTGCAGTACCACCGTGGCTGGAACCACTACCACTTGAACACTTGTATTAATGTTGCTACTTATTATTATTTATTATTACTTACTTTGTTATTGTGATCTTGTATTGATGCTACTATGTGACTGTTGAGGAACCAAGCCTAAGAATTTTACTCTGGTGTCCTTGTACGTTAAGATGTAAGAAAAGCAACTCTGATTCTGATTCAGAGGGGAAGGGTAACGATTAGACAGACAGACAAAACCAATCGCAACACTAATACTAAGCATACAGGTGTCACGGAGGAGGGGTGTGACACTAATTGCCAAAGGACCGTTTCCAGAGATTGTCACCCTGTAAAAATAGACTGTGAACCTACCTATACTTACCTGTATACTATTTGATCAAGAGCCTTAGTTTTAGAATAATATTATATAATATATCTTATTCTTGTTTTAGATGTAGAAGCTCATTCATTTGGCTGACTCATTACTTAACTTACTTAATCTTAACTTTTTATTTTGTGCCACCATTGTCTGCCCCTTTGGCACCTATTACATCCCAACCATCCCTGGAAGGAGGGCTCGGATATGTTGTAGGTCTATCCAATGGCGTTCAGAGGCATTTTAGTCTGCGTTTGTTGATAACACTGTTATCAACTGAAAATGAATTGAGAGGTTCCAGACTAATACGCATTTGCAAGCCGGTCTGACGTTGTCAGGCTAGGCCAGTGTGGTAAATGACTTGACTTGACGTTGTGTGATTAGTTATATATTCTCTTGAGATAAGTTATGTTTGGTCTGTTTCCCCATACAGGAGGATGCGTGAAGGATGAACACCAGAAGGCCAAGGAGCAGTACCTACAGTCCCAGCTAAACCAGACAGTGCTGGAGAACACCATCAAAATAGACAAGCTCAACAAGGAGCGCGATGACGTCTCCCTGGAAGCCATCAACCTGAGGAACGACAAGCAAATGCTGGAGTCGGAGATAGCTAACTACAGGTTGCTGTGCGAGAAGGACTTTGTGGCTTCCTTGAGTGGCATCTCCAACGTGTCCAGGGCCTTCCTGGAGAAGATCAACTCCCTGTTCTCCCTCTACATCCCCCTCCAGCTTACCTGCGAGAAGCAACGGGAGAACCTGGAGCAGATCCGCACCAACTGCACCAGCCTGTCCCGTGACGTGGAGGACAAGTTCCAGCGCTATCTGGACAACTTGGGCGCCCGGGTCTCAGACAACATTGGCAAGATCAGCCACCTGGAAGCAGAGAACCAGCGGCTGACCAAGGACTACCATTTGTGCAGCCTGAACCGCACAGGCATGATCCTGGAGCACCGGCAGCACCTGCAGAAAGCCCAGCTCCGCTGCGACGATACCACGAAGAAGCTGCTGACGGAGAAGAAGTTGCTGAACGGAGAGAAGGATCTACTAGACAACAAGATGCGCGTCAAGGAAACGGAGATCCTCCACCTCAAGGATCAGAACAAGCTACTTAATTCCTCCTGCTGGCCAAGGGTAAGGAGGTCCGGGGAACAACTGCCGTATTTCGACTGCTGTTTTGCTCGTTTTTGTTTTAATTGTTTATTTTTATTTTCATTCTCAGTTCTTTCAGTGACTAATTGAACCAGTAATCCAGTCTTAGACATATGTGTTTGACCTATATCATTTAATTTAATTGGTTCATTTTTATGTAATAATAATAATAATAATAATAATAATAATAATATGTGCTTGTTTAATTTCAGAATTTAATTCCCTTGGGAACTGGAAGGTTCCAAGTCGGGGGATCTAGCTCTTCTGCTGGGAATCCACAACGATTCCTGGGGTCCACTTCCAACTTCAACACCGGCTCCACTGGGCCAAGTCTCGGTGCTGGCTCTACCGGGTTAAATAAACTAACCACCAATGGGCTAAATGGGGCTTTAAATGTTGGCTTAACGGGGTCCATCGGAATGGACCCGGGAAAGAAACCCGCTCTCCCGAGCCTTGGCAGTACAAATCTGGGCAGCCCATGGTCATCCAGCTATGGGGTCAGCAGCACCAGGTTGCTGGGTGGAGCAGCTCCACATGGCAGTAACTGGTCCAGCACTGGGACTGGCCTAGGCAGCAGCACTACAGGGCTGGGCAAGCAGCCAACAGGTTCCAGCGGGAGCAAGGTGCAAGGGTCAAGTGGCACCGGTGGGTGGGGAACAGGGCTCGGGAAGTTTGGCTCCACTTCCACAGAGCTGGGGAACACGGGGTTCAGGAACACGGCGTTAGGGACAAGCGGCCTGGGAAGAGGAACCGGCAGTGCTGGAAGCGTTGGGGGTATTGGTGGAGGACGGACTGGTGGAACTGGATCAGGTGAGGACAAACTGGCTCAAAATGTGCTCAGGAAGTCTCGCTGACGTCGGTCGTGTGAGCTACAGGCAAGCGTTGAAATGTAGGATCATCATGGTTTCCCCTGTGTCTTTCACCCTCAGGGAACGTTGCGCAACACCTCCAAGACCTGCAGCGCTACGGCAAGCCTTCGAGCGCGGAGTGAGTGGCATCATTACCTATTTCAGTCACCTCCATAATGCCGAGCTATTGCAGGGTGGATCGCCGCGAGGTTGGAGCTGGCGAACCACTTTGCGGTCCCGCTTCACAGCACCCAACACGCGTGTGATGGGAGGGGGATTGTAAGCTGGTTGTCTGTTATCAGTCATCGTAATCGTCTGCTTCTCTCGTTCACGGTCTTTCCAGGAAGAAGAACTAATCACCCAGGGCATGGGGCTAGTCTGTCTTCCCCAGGACTAAACGGGTTGCAAGGGATGAGAAGATGCAAATCCCTTATCCTCCATCCATCCTCGAGCCTGAACCAAGGTCCTCACGCTGAGAACGCGAACACGCACACACACATGTTATGATACACACTCTGTACTACTCTCACACTATTAATGCATACATATAATGGAAAGTTGTATTAACCTTTTGAAAATGTTTTGCTTGTTGTAATGTGATGTGAACGTGCAGATGAGTTTGTCACTAGAATGTATATAGTCTACTAATCGGCATAAATAAGCTCTGTGTAAATACTCAAATGACTATATTCTTTAAATAAACGCATGTTGTTCATACATCACCGCTTCCACCGTGGCTTCCCTTTTCCTGTCTGATGTGTGTTTGTTTTCGTTTCATACACACACACACACACACACACACACACACACACACACACACACACACACACACACCTCCAAGAGATATTACCCCAGCCAGACTATTGTTTGTCCCCTGTTTGCGTCACCTATTGTGTGCTTAATAGTCACTTTAATGACTCTCCATCCCACCCACGACTAAGTGGTATTTCAGCCCAGCCATTACATTGTTCAGACATTCAGGCCTCCAGTAGCAGCATGTTTAGAGTTTCCTGCCAAGCTTTCACATACCCAGTAGACACGGATGGGAGCGGACCCCGTGCCATGTTTTTTCAAGTATGCAAACTTGTGAAGACAATGTTCCTAGTGCGGGCGATAGGCAAACCAACGGTGTATGACAAAAGCATTTAAGTCTTAGCACATGATCTACATACAAGGGTTTATTTTCAGACACAAAGGCAATTTGTGTCTGACCTCTGGTGACCTTGAGAGGTCATTGACCTCGGCATTATTTTTTGCAGTTTTTGCCCTATTCCTCTGCATTATAATTGTGTGTATATTTTGTTCTAACAAAAATGGTTATTTGTTGCCAGCTGCCTCAGCTATGGTCCATAATAAATGTCTGCTGTGTTACCCTTAAAGCATTTATTTAACAGCAAATTTTGCTTCTTTAAATAATTTGTTGGTACCTCTTTATAGTGGAAAATGAGAACTGGATAACAAAACAAAAATCTGTTTGTAAAATGAGCATTGTTTGTCCGTTCGCTTCATGCGATGACTTCCAGTTTAGTCACTTCTGGGTTAGGGCTCCCTGGTTCTGCAGAAAAAACTAGACATGTAGCACTCCAACATGAAGCATCAATGAGGCAACGTGGGAAGTTCACTTTTTGGACGTTGGACATGTTAAAGATCTGCTTGGACTTTGTCCCTTCGCGTCGGGAGGTGGTCACAACGGACGGCTCCCCTGTGGGGTGGGAGGCCGTGTGGCAAAGACATGACAGACACAGGGCAGAGACAGGGCAGACACAGGGCAGAGACATGACAGACACAGGGCAGAGACAGGGCAGACACAGGGCAGAGACAGGGCAGACACAGGGCAGAGACAGGGCAGAGACAGGGCAGAGACAGGGTAGAGACAGGGTAGAGACAGGGCAGAGACAGGGCAGAGACAGGGCAGAGACAGGGCAGAGACAGGGTAGACCCAGGGCAGAGACAGGGCAGAGACAGGGCAGACACAGGGTAGACCCAGGGCAGAGACAGGGCAGAGACAGGGCAGAGACAGGGCAGACACAGGGCAGAGACAGGGCAGAGACAGGGCAGAGACAGGGCAGACACAGGGCAGAGACAGGGCAGAGACAGGGCAGACACAGGACAGACACAGGGCAGACACAGGACAGACACAGGGCAGAGACAGGGCAGACACAGTGCAGACACAGGGCAGACACAGGGCAGAGACAGGGCAGAGACAGGGCAGACACAGGGCAGAGACAGGGCAGACACAGGGCAGAGACAGGGCAGACACAGGGTAGAGACAGGGCAGACACAGGGCAGAGACAGGGCAGACACAGGGCAGACACAGGGTAGAGACAGGGCAGAGACAGGGCAGAGACAGGGCAGACACAGGGCAGAGACAGGGCAGACACAGGGCAGAGACAGGGCAGACCCAGGGCAGAGACAGGGCAGACACAGGGCAGAGACAGGGCAGACACAGGGCAGAGACAGGGCAGACACAGGGCAGAGACAGGGCAGACACAGGGCAGAGACAGGGCAGAGACAGGGCAGACACAGGGCAGACACAGGGCAGAGACAGGGCAGACACAGGGCAGAGACAGGGCAGACACAGGGCAGACACAGGGCAGAGACAGGGCAGACACAGGACAGAGACAGGGCAGAGACAGGGCAGAGACAGGGCAGACACAGGACAGAGACAGGGCAGACCCAGGGCAGAGACAGGGCAGAGACAGGGCAGACACAGGGCAGACACAGGGCAGAGACAGGGCAGACACAGGGCAGAGACAGGGCAGACACAGGGCAGAGACAGGGCAGAGACAGGGCAGAGACAGGGCAGAGACAGGGCAGACACAGGGCAGACACAGGGCAGACACAGGGTAGAGACAGGGCAGACACAGGGCAGAGACAGGGCAGACACAGGGCAGAGACAGGGCAGAGACAGGGCAGACACAGGGCAGAGACAGGGCAGAGACAGGGCAGACACAGGGCAGACACAGGGCAGAGACAGGGCAGACACAGGGCAGAGACAGGGCAGAGACAGGGCAGAGACAGGGCGTTGGAGTCCAGCACATGGGGCCGAGCGCATAAATGTGTTGGAGCAACGGGCGGTCCATCTAGCACTCCGTTGTTTTCTGCTAGCATTAGAGAGCAGGGCAGGCATGTTGTGATAAGGTCAGACAACCCATTCCCCATCTGGAATGCTTGAGGGCAATGCATCTTCCAGACATAATCATCAGCGCAGTGGACTTCCTCTGACGTCAAACCCCTCCCCCTTAGGAGTAGAGATTAAATCCAGAGGTAGCAGAGCGGCCGCCTTTATGCATATCCCCCCCCCCCCCCCCCCCCCCCCCCCCCGGCCCCATTCATCCTGCCCGTACTTCACAGGGTGCTGGGGGCCAACATCAGACTGCAGTTGGTAGCCCCCAGCTGGCCAGGGAGAGTGTGGTTTCCATTACTCCACAATCTTCTAAGCGGGAGTCCATGGGGCCTCCCCGAGAGACCAGCTCTCCTTCCCAACTGGAAGGCAGTATCTGGCCCCCAGAACCCCAGTCGGTTACAGCTCTGGGTGTGGCCCCTGAAGGGCCAGAGCCACTTTTTCTCTGCCTGTGACCTGGCAGTACTGGAGACCATACTCAACGCTAGAGCATCGTCCACAAAGGTGCTCTACGCCAATAGGTGGAAGCTTTTTGCCAGTTGGCTAAACTTGTGAGCGGGCTCCAGGCCCTTGTCTACCTTTTTTGTCTACCTCTTTTGCCTACCCCGTTCATTCCTACTTAAGAGGCTGTCAGCTGGTTATGTGAACCAGCCTTTTGTAAGGAAGCATTGGAGCCTCAGTCACCGGAAAGCAGGCAGGAGGGAGCCCCAGACTTATGGTGCCCTGTCAAGGGCCTGAGGTCCTATTTTGGCAGGACTGCTTTGTTTCGGCAGTCAGACGGATTGTTTGTGTGCTACGCAGGATTCGCTAAAGGTTGTAATGTTTCCCCCCTTTTTTTGGGGGGGGGAGGGGGGGGGGGTTTCCCCATTTCTTTACTTTATGACTTTAAATAAAACATAATTGATGTAAAGTCACAATTTGCCCAGGCTGGTAAAGATGTCATATAGGAGGGATGGTTGGGGGGGGGGGTCAAATCTCTCCCTCACTCTCTCTCTCTCCTTTATGCCTGCGATAAAGTGGACAAGGGTTCACTGAAGGTTTACTGAAACACTGGAGACATGTTCATGCTTTAGTCCCAAATACCGTACAAATGCTACTTTATTTGCTCCATGCCCTTAATGTCCCCTGATGCTATCTGACACACAGGCCGGCTCCCAAGACCCTGATCGGTTTCTCCCAACGTAATCCTGTTGACCTCCCATTGTTGTGGCCATTGTTGTTCTTTTCTAGCGTGTAAAGCTTGGACCAGGAATAACCTGAGCAGCAGTGAGCAGACAGATTTAATAAACTGTTATTGTAAGGGTTTAGATGGACTAAACTGCCAGTGAAAGGAAATGGATTAGTAGAAGTGCATTTCTTTACTAATAGTACAGATCCAAACTGCAACATAACCCTTTTGTTTGGTGTGAATTGAAGAGTCCACTCCTGCAGGGCTCATAAACACCAATGCAAGTCATTAATACTTCATTCATATA
>JACYXH010000281.1:0-97500 GCA_026745465.1 Lota lota | reverse complement strand
CACTGGTACTGATGCTTGTGGTATCGTAAACACGGAGAGCCGTAGACGCGAGCGGGACCTGGGCAGTGGGAAGGGTGGTGCCAAGCGAAGAGGACAGCAAGACACACCAGCAGCAAATGCCTTCAATGCCTTTCAGCGTGTTCGGTGAGCGACACACACACGCACACTTACACGCACACGCACGCACGCACGCACACACGCACACACACACACACACACACACACACACACACACACACACACACACCACATGTGTACAGTGTTTCAAGCGCAAGTGTCGCTAAATAAGGAAAGCTTATATCGATAGGATATATAGGCTGTAAAAACGCTAAAACTGTGCGGAGCCTATACGACGGTGCAAGTATGTTGCGGATGCTTGATGACTGGAGAATTCCAACGACCCCCGGTCGCTGTAGGACAACGGTCTGTGAAGGGGTCAAAGTCACCGTAATGTGGTTGAATTTTCCCCCTCAACACGCGCAATGTTTTATGCGCATTATGAGAGGGCCCGGCGGGAAGTATCAATGGCTGTGTGTCCACAGGTGCATGGAGGAATTTGTATGCAGTGGGTGTGCATACTTTGTAGTGGGCCGTTGTTGCAATACTCTTGAAGAACAGCACAATGATACAGTACAGCCACGGGGTCTGCTCTGTTGTGCGATAGCTCGGCTATAAATAATAGCCTTGTCAGTCACGTCGATGACATCATGTAATGCGCTGCTGTGTGTGTGTGTGTGTGTGTGTGTGTGTGTGTGGGGGGGGGGGGGGGGAGGGGTTAGGGAAATACAAGTTAGAATAAGGATCCATGCAGATTCATACGCCACTTGCCCTGTTTCTTGACCCAGAGGTATACAACTTTGTCAACCCTCACATACAGTCAGAGACATGTAGCATCGGACTGCAGGTGGGAATCGAACCAGAGTCGCTGCAAAAGACGATAGCAGATTGAGCCACCGTGCGTCCCAACGTTTGAGGCTGCCTGCCTGATAGTGCTGGGTTATTGTCCTGGATTGCGATGGCTCTGTCAGTGATGGGGTAGGGAGAATCCAGTGAAGGGAAATAATAGAAACAGGCCCAGTAGCCCAGACGAACTGTGATTCTCTTCACTGGATGAATCCATTGAACAATCTGTGGTCTTCCAGTGGGCATGCTGTTTCATGGTGAATAGTGCAACATTGTTCAGGGGAGAGGTCCAAGGTATCCAACTCTTACCAAGTGAAATTTGGACTGATAACTTAGTATATGTTAGCATGTCGATGGTTTTAATGAACCTCACACAGCGCTTTATTGTGGGATTTTCAATGCCCAACAAGACACTGGAAAGTTGATAAATGATCATCTTTTAATGCTTTGTAATTATTATTTCCGTTTTTCATTTCACCCAGCCCTGAGAGAAGGATGATTTAAAGATTATATTTTGATACTCACAGCCCATTTCTCTCTCTCTCACTCACTCTCTCTCACACACACACACACACACACACACACACACACACACACACACACACACACACACACACACACACACACACACACACACACACACACACACACACACACACACACACACACACACTCTCTCTCTCCTCAGTGTTTGCCTACATTAGCTTTGCTGAGAATGCATGATAACTCATTGGTTTCTTTCAGCGATAGAGTGTCCCTCTGACGTGCTCCTAGTTTATTACAGCTACAGTAAATTCACTCCAGTCGCTGGGCAAACAGGGAGAGTACCATCTCTGTGGTTTTCCGGAGGCAGTGAGAGGTGAATATACAGTACCGTGGGCTGGAGGACTGAAACGTTTATGTAAGACCACTGACTGTATCGTTTAACTGTCGGACCACCCACCATAAACAGTGCTTTTACAACAGGCGACAAAACCAGTTGGGTTAAGAACCAGTCTCTTAACGGTAAGAAAGGAGGTTGACCCAAGAAGAGATTGGATATGATCGAATCCTAATGGTTTAGATTAAATGCCATGCCTATTCTCGTTTTCCTCTCTTTTTAAAAAAAATGAGCCCCACCAAACAAAAACAGGGCAGGACATTCCCCGGGTTTTTAGGGTGTTAAGACTCCCAGCTGAAATGTCTGGGTTCAATCCCCAATGTTCGCAGTCCACCTGCAGGACTCCTTCAGCAAGATGCACAGCTCCTGACTGCTCATTAATGTCACTAAGCAGTTGACCCCCCACACACACACACACACACACACACACACACACACACACACACACACACACACACACACACACACACACACACACACACACACACACACACACACACACACACACACACACACACACACACACCACCTAGGCGGCTTCACTGGGCTCCGACGATGACGACCAGGGACCAGGCTGAAGTTGTTGAAACGGGCTTATTGTGGAGCTTGACCAATATTATATGCAGCGCCGGTGCCCCTGCTGCCACGTCAGAGATCTCAAGAGTGTGTGTGTGTGTGTGTGTGTGTGGTGACGGCTGGTTTAACATGTGTGCCCTGGATTAGTGAATGCACCACAGGTGTGCAGCCTCACCCAGCCCCCAGAGTCTAATCAGTCTGACTCGGGCCAGGTGAGGCTGCTTCAACCAGCCACCAACCACACACACTCCACAGTCATGCATTGGGAAATGTACTGTAAACCACTTTGGACATAGAGCTCTGATCGTCTGTAGGAAATTGCCCTGTCTGCTCTATGTGAAACCACCAGTGGCTGTGACAATAGGGTACTCCTGATATAGCATAACGATATCTGACACAGGTTGTTGTTCCTACCAGTGGCATTACCCTATGTCATCCTCCATACCGTCGTCTTACTTAGAGTACCTCTATGTCCTCCTCAGGTGAACTCTCTTCTCCCTGGTAATATTCACTGACCGTACCATGACTGCCGGATAGAATATTTTCTTCTACAGCACTTTGACGACTTGATGGGCTACATCTCATATATGTGTTTTGAACTCTTCCCATTAAACATCTACTCGATGCTTATCTAGAGTGTCAGACGGGAACCTTTTCAGCTAAATAATATGTTTTGCAAACTGTTAACGAAAAAAAAACAAAAAAAAAACGCCCACGCTCAGCATCTTACAACGCGACACCTGAATTAGTTGCAGCATTTCAGCCCTAGACCTTTTGTCAGACGGATCGTAATAAATAGTCAAACGATCAATTGTGCTCATGACAGCATGGTTTTACGACGCTTCAGGGGTAATCCTTACAGGCGAACGCAGGGAGTGTTTTGGGGACGGCCTACAGGGCGTTTCCCTGCGATACAGTGACGGAGGAAGGGCACATGGAGTCACCCTTCATGGGCCGTTGAACGATTTGCCCCGAACGTCAGGTTGACCCGCTCCTTTTAGTGGTGGCTAGTTTGACTCCCAACCAGAAGGTTATGACTTTGAATCCCACCGTTTCTGCAGTCTGCCTGTGTTCTACAGCTAAGATACCTCAATCCATACCTGCTTATTCAAACACATAATTCACAGTAAGTGACTGGATAAAAGCATTGGCTAAACCGTAAATAGTACTTTGATTTCTTTGCACTTTAAAACAAAATTAAACAGAAAAGATTAGAGCAGGGCTGAATAAACCAGCGCTCAGTCGAAGCTTGTGAGGGTGAACAGAGCCACGTCGAACGGATGTGACTACGAATCGCAGACGGATTAACCCCGCCCTAGCTGGGTGAGACGCATCCCCGCATCTGTCTCACCATCATCTCCATTCTCCCTTTTCACTCACTGCTCGCTCTCTCTCTCATTTTCTTTTTAATCCCCATTTTTGCCCCTCCTTAGATAAACTGTTTGGCAAACGCTTTCTGCAGGCCAGACGATACATCATGTCTCGCAAATCCTGGCTGAAGATGGTCCCCACAGACAACTGTGATATCCTGATGACTTTCCCAGGTACGGTTAGGTGTGCTGTCGCTTCCCCACCGAAACGCACGCACGCACGCACGCACGCACGCACGCACGCACGCACGCACGCACGCACGCACGCACACACACACACACACACACACACACACACACACACACACACACACACACACACACACATAACCCGTTCGTCCACTGACCAATCCATCGCTTGAACAGGGGCCTTTATTGCTGAGCTCGGCTACTAGCCAAATGCTAACACATTAGCTGGAGTAAATGGAGCACCTGGGGACACTTCAATGTCCTCCGTTTACATCTCCATGTTCAGAGTCTCCAGTCTTAGTCCTTTCAAAATAAATGTCCCTCAAGCTATAAGAACTGCTCCATATTAAGAGTCTGGTGTACTTCCTTTAAAAACAAATCTCCTTCCAGATCCAAGTGTTATGTCCTTTCAAAATCGCTCCAGATATTGAACATTTATTGGAGGAATTCGTTTTTTCTTTTTTTTTTGTCAACGTTACAACAAATTCACTTCACCAATACAACAAACATAGTATACACATTTATCAGTTACAGACGGAGCATTATTCTAGTCCCATGTGAACAACTGTACATACTGTATATATCAGCGCGTTCGAATGCAACCGTTCAATACCCCTAAACATCTCTGGTTGAATAGTTAAGTGCTTAGTGGTTAATGGAGTGTCCTGCTGCATCGATCAGGCCGCAGCGAGCAGCGTTACGTAACCCCTGGGACGCTGGCAAGCGTCTGGATAACTTGTAACAACACGCATTCGCGCGTAAACGCGTCTTGTAAAAAAACGCCAACAATCGGCATCTTTACCCGTCTGTCAAACTTTGACAGACGGACTTGTCAAAGTTATGGATGTTAGCCCCTGTGTCCTGATCTCTGATGGTATTGGTGGGTATTTGACTATTTTCCTTAGTTCAGGATGAATTTAACCATGACTACGGCCTCTAAAGTATACGACAGCGTTTTACGTCCGCACATTTACCGATTTTGAAGCGTGCCATGCAGCTCGTCGTCGACTGTAATTTAAAAAGCCCTTTCGTCGCAACATCTTTTAAGTCAGCCTCAAGGTGCTTTTTAGACGTTGAGCCGTAACACTCACCCGTTCATACACCCATTCACCCGTTCACACGCCCTGACCGCTGTGGGACGCAGCATGTCCCTGAAGCAGCTCAGGACAAGGCCTTCGCCAGAAGGAACCTACGAGGGAATCAGCCAACCCTGCCAATGTCTCTCGTGCATTTAGCATGCTCTAAGCGTGTACCACATGAACTGATTGCGAGCACGTTTTATCTATGTACCACATTTATTGATTTCAAGCGTGTCATGTTGCCCCAAACGAGCTGACTGGTGTGCATTGTATGTTATGTTTATGTCCTGCATGAACGGATGTTAAGCATGCAACGTTCCCAAGATTTGAATTGTGAAATGTAAGTCTCTTAGTTTCAGCATGCTATGTACCACATTAACAGCTTTTAATCAAGCTTGTTCTAAACCTGGTACGGCCGTGTACCCCGTTGAGCTTGTTGTGACAGTGTGATGTGAAGGACACTAGCTTGAACGGGTCAGAGGGAAGCGGTGGGTGACCCTGAGCCTGTTTCCCTGTCGCTCCAGATAGTGTTGACGACCACACGTTGCTATGGCTCCTGAACCAGATCCGTGTTGGGATCCCTCAAGTCAACATCCAGATCCGACAGCACAAACACACACAGGAGCACGCCTTCTTCATCACCACCTCCTTCGAGAAGTAAAACCTGTTTTGTCTGTGTATGTGGGTGCGCGTGTGTGTGCGCGCGCGTGTGTGTGCGCATGTTGTTGTATGTTTGTGAGCATGTACTTCTTTGTGTGTGCACGCGCAAACGTGTTTGAGTGTGTGTGTGTGTGTGTGTGCTCGCGTCTGCGTGTGCATCTGTCTGTGCATATTTATGTGTGCATGAGTGTGTGTGTGTGTGTGTGTGTGTGTGTGTGTGCGTGCATGTTTTTGTGTGTGTGAGAGAGAGGAACAGAGTGAGATTGATGCTTTCTCTGTTAATATCTTTTAATAAAGTAGAACATAATTTCCCGCTGTTTATTTCATTCTAAATGTTTTATGACTCCAGTTATCCATGGGTTGCTCTCAGAGCATTTTGTGAACACAACTAATGAACAAATGCTTGGACAACAACAACTTCTGTGTGTGCTGTTGTGTCCGGTAACAAAAGTTCCCGGACACTGAATCACTTGACCTGCAGCTATATACATATATCTGTGTGACCCACAGCTCTCTCTCTATATATAGGCCTACAGTATATCTATCTATTAACCCACAATCAATCTTTATCTGTCTATACAGTATATCTATCTCCATTAACCCACAGCTCACTCTCCAGTGTGTGTGTGTGTGTGTGTGTGTGTGTGTGTGTGTGTGTGTGTGTGTGTGTGTGTGTGTGTGTGTGTGTGTGTGTGTGTATATATATATATATATATATATATATATATATATATATATATATACACACATATCCAGTATATCTCTCTCACTCTCTATCCAGGATACATCTCTCTAAATATGTATATATATGTTTATACATATATATATATATATATATATATATATATATATATATCCAGTCTCTCTCTCTATATCCAGTCTATCTATATATATATATATATATCCAGTCTATATCTCTCTCTATATCCAGTCCGTCTCTCTCTTTATATATATATATATATCCAGTCTATTTCTCTCTACATCCAGTCTATCTCTATCCAGTCTATCTCTCTCTATATATCCAGTCTCTCTCTACATCCAGTCTATATCTCTCTCCATACATCCAGTCTATCTCTCTCTATATGCAGTCTATCTCTTTATACATCCAGTCTATCTCTCTCTATATATATATCCAGGCTATATATCTCTTTATACATCCAGTCTATCTCTATATCCAGTCTATCTCTCTATACATGCGGTCTATCTCTATACATGCAGTCTATCTCTATATACATGCGGTCTATCTCTCTATATCCAGTCTATCTCTCTATACATGCGGTCTATCCCTCTATACATGCAGTATATCTCTATATCCAGTCTATCTCTATACATGCGTTTTATCTCTATACATGCGGTCTATCTCTATACATGCGGTCTATCTCTATACATGCGGTCTATCTCTATACATGCGTTCTATCTCTATATATGCGGTCTATCTCTATACATGCGGTCTATCTCTATACATGCAGTCTATCCCTCTATACATGCAGTATATCTCTCTATATCCAGTCTATCTCTATACGTGCGGTCTATCTCTATACATGCAGTCTATCTCTATACGTGCGGTCTATCTCTATACGTGCGGTCTATCTCTATACATGCGGTCTATCTCTATACATGCAGTCTATCTCTATACGTGCGGTCTATCTCTATACATGCAGTCTATCTCTATACATGCGTTCTATCTCTATACATGCGGTCTATCTCTATACATGCAGTCTATCTCTATACATGCGGTCTATCTCTATACGTGCGGTCTATCTCTATACGTGCTGTCTATCTCTATACGTGCGGTCTATCTATACATGCGGTCTATCTCTATACATGCAGTCTATCTCTATACGTGCGGTCTATCTCTATACATGCAGTCTATCTCTATACATGCGTTCTATCTCTATACATGCGGTCTATCTCTATACATGCAGTCTATCTCTATACATGCGGTCTATCTCTATACGTGCGGTCTATCTCTATACATGCTGTCTATCTCTATACATGCGGTCTATCTATACATGCGGTCTATCTCTATACATGCAGTCTATCTCTATACATGCGGTCTATCTATACATGCGGTCTATCTATACATGCAGTCTATCTCTATACATGCGGTCTATCTCTATACATGCGGTCTATCTCTATACGTGCGGTCTAACTCTATACATGCAGTCTATCTCTATACATGCGGTCTATCTCTATACATGCGGTCTATCTCTATACGTGCTGTCTATCTCTATACATGCAGTCTATCTCTATACGTGCGGTCTATCTCTATACATGCGGTCTATCTCTATACATGCAGTCTATCTCTATACATGCGGTCTATCTCTGTCCCCAGTCTCCTGCAGGGGGCCGAGCAGATGGGGATGCACAAGGCGGTCAAGGCCCAGTACGGCGGGGGGAGTCGGAGGTTCTCCTGCGAGGAGGATAACATTTACGAGAACATCGAGAGCGAGCTCTGCTTCTTCACCTCCCAGGTAGGCTGGTGGAGTCCCTGTGGTGGGCCCAATAAAATCGGTCACGTTGTTAGAGGTTGTATTTTTATTCTGCGTCCTCTCCTCTCCTCTCCTCTCCTCTCCTCTCCTGTCCTCTCCTGTCCCCTACTCTTCTCTCCTCTCATCTCCTCTGCTCTTCTCTTGTCTCCTTGACTCTCCTCTCCTCTCCTTCTTCTCTTTCCTTCCACCCCTCCTTCCTCTCCTTTCAAGACTTCTTTGATCATTGAGTCAGTGTCCGCTCTGTTTAGAAACTGACAGTATTGAATTAAATGCATGCGTCTGCCACCTCTACTCTGCTTGTGTCCAGGAGCGTCAGAGCATCATAAGGTACTGGCTTGACAACCTGAGAGCCAAACATGGGGAGGTGCTCCACAACATTCACTTCCTGGAAGGACAGCCAATCAGTATGCTGTTTTTGTTGTTGTTGTTGTTGTTGTTGTTGTTGTTGTTGTTGTCACACAGACGTCTTTCCTCCGTTTAAATCAGAGCCATTCCAGCATCACGCTCTCCTGACAGAGGAGGGGGATTGACGCGTCTCTGTCGTCTCACATGTTAAATGTCGCCCATACTAAATAAATCTGGGAACGGGACATCATACACGTCTATAAATGTGTACACTGACGCATCCATCTTGACGTCCATGATCCTCCTGCTGCCTGCCTGCTGTGCGGAGACGTCTGCCATCGCTGACATCCAGTATGTGCCGCTTTCAGTGCCGGAGCTGGTCGCCAGGGGGGTGATCTGTCAGATGTTCCCCCTCCATGAGCAGAGGATCCTCGGCCAGCTGATGACCTCCTGGGTGCAGGCGGTGTGTGAGAAACAGCCCCTGGGTAATGTCTGTACTGCAACGTGTTGATTGACTCCTTTTTTTTTTTTTTATCTGACGACTAGACAAAATATGTAAGCCCTGTGGGATTTATGTGGAACACAAGCGGTCCAACCAGTAGCTCTCTGTTTCCTGCAATGAAATTGTGTGGTTGTATGGCTTCTAATCACACAATGTTAAGACAATACTGTGTATTAGAATTCCGTGACTTACCGTCTGGGATGAATAAAAGAAACGGGATAAGAAAATCTAAGTGTTATTGTTAAAGACAACAATGTGTGTGTGTGTGTGTGGGCCTGTGTGCGTGCGTGTCTTGTAGATGATATCTGCGACTACTTTGGAGTGAAGATCGCCATGTATTTCGCCTGGCTGGGTTTCTACACCAACTCCATGCTCTACCCTGCAGTCATCGGCTTCCTGCTCTGGATACTAGCGGAGGCTGATCAGGTGACCAAACACCTACACTAGAATGATACGATGCAATAGCTACAGCACAATATGTAGCACAATAGTTACACTACATAATATGCTACATTCATATAGTTCAATAGATACAGTACAAAATGTGGTACAATCATAGGATACATTTACATATTACAATGACATGGTACATTAGTTACAGTAGGCCCTATGTCGTCGACATATAATTCATATTATTAAACATTAATATAATAGCAGTATATAATAGAGTCCAATTATCTGGTACAATAGCTACAGTACGCACAATTGCATTGAACAAGAGGTCAATAACAAGCATCAGAGCTTAGGAGGAATACACTATATATACACACACTGTGTCTATACTGCACTACCATCAATCAACGCATGGATGCAGAGGAGAGGAACTGAACTGCCAAACGACGCGGTATGCTCTCAAAGCACGCAACTCGACCGGGGCAGGCATAGAATTAACGATCACTTCCAAATGTGTCACGAGTCGACTGCAATTACTGGTTCTTAGTTCACCTTACGGCCATCTTGGGTCTTGAGCGTTAGCTGGGCGGGGTGGAATTGAATGCAAAATGTATGAAAGACGGAACCAAGATGGCCACGGGGGTGAATGACCCCCCCCCCCCCCCCCCCCCCGGCGCACCCCAGACCAGCCAGGATGTCTGCTGCGTGGTGTTCGCCCTCTTCAACGTGGTGTGGGCCACGCTGTTCCTGGAGCGCTGGAAGAGGCGGGAGGCCGAGCTGGCCTACAAGTGGGGCACGCTGGACACCCCGGCCGAGTCCCTGGAGGAGCCCAGGCCTCAGTTCAGGGTGAGGACGCACGTTTCACCATTCGCTAGATGCTGTCATCCGCTGCCCCTAGCAGTGAATTGCGGTATAGGTCATTAAGGAAGCAGGTGGGGGGGGTTAGGCGTCTTGCATCGAGGATAAACACAGGTAGTGGCGCGGACATTGGGGATCGAACCCGGTAGCTTTCGGCTGGGAGTCCGTCTAGCCACTACTCTACCCTGCCCCAGTATTTTGCAATCTTTAATGAATAATCCCCAACCCCATCTCCTAACCATGGGATTTGTGGCGAGAACACTTTCATGTTGATGTAAAATACATTGTCTTTAGTTTGTTTTTTGTAAGGCAAGGCCTTATTTACTTCCCAAGACTTGAACCGTTTTAATGACACTTCTCCTCCTTTGAGAATGAGTCACCTAACATTTGTCTTGTCGCCGCTCCTTTCCTCTCAAGTAGAGCTATGCAGTAAGTTATGTGGGTTCTCCTACAGCTTGTATGCGTCTCATAACAGTGTGTCATGAGCTAAAGTCGCGCCGAAGACCTAAGAAAGCGCAAAGCAAGGAGATAAATACGAGCGCCTGGCTGTAGGAATTGGCTGCCTTTACCGATAGACGAGTGGGCTACGCTGCTGGCACTAACGCTGGCGGAAAGAAAGAGGTTCCACTCCTGTGGTGGCAAACTCGCGAGGAAGCAACAAGAAGCGCTTTGCCAGCGTCAGTGTGAGTCTGCCACTGCCGGTTACATGTGCTTTCATTCCTCCTGCTCCTCCTCCTGCTCCTCCTCCTCCTCCTCCTCCTCCTCCTCCTCCTCCTCCCAGGGGGTGAAGCGCTGCAGCCCCATCACGGGCTGTGAGGAGTTCTACTACCCCTCCTGGAAGCGGACCATGTTCAGGTGGCTGGTGAGCCTGCCCATCTGCATCCTCTGCCTCTGCTTCGTCTTCCTGGCCATGCTGCTGTGCCTGGAGCTGCAGGTGAGGGCATGCTGCAGAACCACCACAGAGAGAGCTAGCTAGCTGTTTACTTACTTATTACATGCAGGTTGATTGGTCTGATCCGTATGCAATGGTTTTGTTTGTTGATATGAGCTTTCTTTTTTAATACTCTTGTACTTGTCTTGTTTAATATACTTGTTGTATGTATTTGTTTTATTATGTGTGATGACCAGTATTTAGAAAATTACTATAACAATTATGTTTTAATATTAGTAGTAGTAGTAGTAGTAGTAGTAGTCAGAAACATCTGTAGTTAAAGTAATAGTAGTTGATATACAAAAGGCAATGCACTTGGTGAGATATTAACAGATACATTATCGGATTATACTTTCTAATTTGGTTGCTTTTTTCTCAATCACCACAGGAAGTGGTGATGGAGATTAAGGAGTTGCCTGGTATCACACGGTTTCTCCCTAAAATAGTTCTGGCCATTACTGTGACCATATGCGACGAGGTGTACAAGAAGATCGCCTACTGGCTCAACGAAATGGGTGAGAGACTCTTGAATTGATGTCAGCGAGCCACTGTCACACTGATCACTTGATACTTGATACAGGCACTATAGCGTCACGGTGAAATGGATTATAAATGGCCTTATAAACTAATTCAAACTCGGGTGAAGGTTATTTGAAGCATCAGGGATATACAGATAGCGGTTATATTTTATACATAGAGATATGTGAGGATGTCTTCGGTTTTATTAAAAAAGTGGCAAAGCGAGGAACCATTTATCTAGATATACAAGGATCACGTTCAAGGATAAGTGAGGCTTTCAACATAAACGTCTTCCTTCTTCTCTTCCAGAGAACTATCGACTCCAGAGTGCCTACGAGAACAACCTCATCATCAAGATGGTTTTTGTAAGTCAGGGATTTACTCTGCTTTGTTGCTTTGCTGCTGCGAGGCCCTTCAATGCAGCAGCCTATTGACCCATCTATGCATGTTTGACCGTTACCCTTCTTCTGTGTGTCTGTAGTTTGAATTCATCAATTCTTATCTCAGCCTTTTCTACATCGGATTCTACCTCAAGGACATGGAGCGTCTGAAGGAGGTAAGAAAGAGCCGACGTTAAAAAAGAATACTTTCTGTGGGAGATCTCCACCAGGTATTCTACTTGTTACTATCGTTTTTTTTTTTGTCTTGTTCAGTCATACAGTGTGGATTCTTTTTTTCTTTTCTTTTTTTAATAAAGTGTATTGTCTGCTGTTAATGCTGCAACAGTTTTTAATTAAGATTTCGACATAGTGACATATCTCCCATATCCCATTTTGCCTTCTTTTAGAAGATATCTCATCTTAACAAATACGCTTTTGGAATCGAAATACCGGGATGCTTGTCACTTGTTTAGAGAATGACACAGAACAGAACCGCTCTCTCCTGCTCCTTGCAGATGCTGGCTACGTTACTGATCTTCCGGCAGTTCCTGCAGAACGTCAAAGAGGTTCTCCAGCCGTACCTCTACGAGCAAAACAAGCTGGGGGTCTTCACCCCCCAGGTGATGTGGGAATTGCTCCAGACCATTGTGGTGAAGTACGGCCGGCTGGCCCTAGGAAAGGCCCAGGCGTCCATGATGGCCTACTCCTTCCTGGGGCCCAAGGGGCTGCCGGTTTCCCATGGTAACCCGGAGCTTCAGAAGAGAGGGGACCTGAAGGCCGGCTTCAGGCTGACGGAGGAGGAATGGGACACTAACGACAGCGCACTGCGGCAGCGCAAGGTGTGCTTCACGGAGAAGGTTGACTACCAGGATGTGACATCAGAGACGCAGGCGGCCCATGAGAAGAGCCTGGAGGACAGCCCCACGATGGTGGAAGACGGAATGGACCCGTCGAGTATTTTCGACAGCTGCGACGATGACAGCGACGCTGAGACTCTGTCTATAGTACGTGGTCAAAGCTTTTTCGATGACGGTCTGTCGTGTAAATTAGCATGCTGTGTGAATTAGCACGCCGTGTTCACCGCTCGCAGAAACAAACTTGTGGGACGTATTGATAACATGTATTTGGCTAGGTTTTTAAATGTGCATTCAGCTTGACATGAAATGGTTCGAAATTGCTTTAAAGTGTTACAGAAACTAGAAAAGCTAATTCAGTTTTGAATTTGGAAACCCTGCACTATGTGGTGGCAGCGACAGAAAGGACCGAAGTTTTTCCCATAATGAACTTAACGTTGAACTATTCAGTAATACTGACAACACCTTTAAGCAAAGCAACTTTGGTGAATACAGATACATGTCATCGAGCAGCAGGAAGGGGTTAGGCATCCAGAAGCTTGTGGCTGGTAGTCCCAACGCCCTAACCACTACACTATCCTGCACCCAGTTTTACTCCCTACTTTTATAATTCTGTAGTTTGACTACAGAACATCCTACATTTCTATAGCAACCTAGGCAGAGCCATGTGACGTCACTCACAAGGTCTACCACAGTAGTACCTCAACGTTTTCCCGTAACTATCAGGAGGCCAAAGAGATCCACCCGGCGTCTCCTCCCAACGGGGTGAACCCGCAGTGTCAGAGGAGGAGGACTGTGGCGGAAGGGAAGGAGGACAAGAGGTCGTGGATCGAACCCCCAGCCGAACCCAAAGGGGTCACGCTGACCCAGGCCGAGATCGAGAGCTGCATGCAAACATACGAGGTGAGACACTTCTCTTCTGCCCTCTGCTTTTCTCCAGTCATTCAAATTCTGAGAAAACTCTTTTGTCGATCCACAGTGTGACAAAATAATCATCCTTGACATGGCTTACATGACATACAACCCAAAAAGCATAAAGTCATATTTGGTGTTTGTGTGACACTTTTATCCCCAAGTGACTACTTTTATGCAGTGAATTGAGACACAGGTCATTCAGGAGCAGGTAGGGGTTGGACAGTGAATTGAGACACAGGTCATGCAGGAGCAGGTAGGGGTTAGACAGTGAATTGAGACACAGGTCATTCAGGAGACAGTGAATTGAGACACAGGTCATTCAGGAGCAGGTAGGGGTTAGACAGTGAATTGAGACACAGGTCATGCAGGAGCAGGTAGGGGTTAGACAGTGAATTGAGACACAGGTCATTCAGGAGACAGTGAATTGAGACACAGGTCATGCAGGAGCAGGTAGGGGTTAGACAGTGAATTGAGACACAGGTCATGCAGGAGCAGGTAGGGGTTAGACAGTGAATTGAGACACAGGTCATGCAGGAGCAGGTAGGGGTTAGGGCATCTTGCTCAATGGTGCCTGAAGGTAGGCTGTAGTCATTTGGGATCAAACCCAGTACCTATTGGCTGGGAATCGAACACCCCTTGCCACAACATCATCCTGCCTCGACAGGTAGAAAAATAAATAAATACAACTACCAGCACTAATATGATACCATGACCTTTGACCCCCCCCCCCCCCCCCCTCCCCCTTCACCCCCGACAGGACACACTTCAGGACTACCAGGAGATGTTCATCCAGTTTGGCTACGTGGTGCTGTTCTCCTCTGCCTTCCCCCTCGCCGCCATGTGCGCCCTCATCAACAACATCATCGAGATCCGCAGCGACGCCCTGAAGCTGTGCACCGGCCTGCAGCGGCCCTTCGGCCAGAGGGTGGAGAGCATCGGCCAATGGCAGGTCAGTGGGGTTCGCTTTAAGAACTTTAACTTCAAAGTAAAAGTATTTAACAAAGAGAAAATTACTATAATTTTTTCCTTTAAAGTAAAAGTATGTTTGCTTCAAATTAAGTATTTAACTTTAAAAGTACTGAGCAAAAAAGTCCTTATTTAGAGGCAGCCATGCTAACAAACATATGAATATAAAACATGTACCCAGAATTTCCCATCCGGGGTTAATAAAGTATTATCTTATATTCCATGCATTGTTGAAGGTAACTGTTTAAAATAGATTTCTATTTATTACCGGTATGAATCATTTTCCCCAACAGACTGCAATGGAAGCCATGGGCCTGATAGCGATCATAGTGAACTGTTACCTGATTGGTCAATGCGGTCAGCTGCAGCGTCTCTTCCCCTGGATGAGTCCTGAGATGACCATCATCTTCATCGTCCTACTGGAGGTATGCCGATCTATTCAGGGTTTTAAGACAAAGTAAGTGCGGCAATCTGGTAGTAATAATAATAATCAGTGGTCTACTGGCACTACAGAGGATATTTAAGTTGACAGCATGGATCAACAAAATGATCCATACTGTGCATGACATAATGTTATATGTTTGTCTTCAGTGTCTTTGATATTTACTTCCCAAACTATAACTAGTATACATTTAGTATCTTTTTTTGTGTGTGTTTTTGTGTTTGCATACCTTTTGGCATAGATTGAACCAAAAGGAGTTGTTTTTGGTGCCTTCATTTCAGTTAAGCCTCCCTCCCTCTGTGGTCTCGATGGTTTTTACAGCACTTTGCAATCCTGCTTAAGTACCTCATCCATGTGTCCATCCCTGATATCCCGGGCTGGGTAGCAGACGAGATGGCCAAGCTAGAGTACCGGCGAAGGGAAGCTTTCAAGGTATTGTCGTTATATAGCTTGAAAGACCTTCGGAGTAAAACGTATACTTTACAAAGCTTGATGCCGTCCATGTGGGCTGCTGCAGTGTGAACTTTCATGTCATAACCCAAGTGTGTTCCCTTTCTACTTGTATGGTATGTCAATATAACTGTGTGTGTGTGTGAGTTTGTAAGGCCAGCTAAGCATTAGTCATTCGTGTTGTTTGGGTCTGTCAGGATGTCTGTTTGTACATCGGTGTCACATTACCCAACCCTTTCCATGAGGTGCGTTTTTTGTCTGTTCGTATGCATATGCAAATAATAACAGTAGTCATGACAACAAAAGTGATGTTGTGACCCTTCAACATCAGCAGAAACCCAAAGGATTGCTTGGAATTGGATCAACATTGGATGACTTTGCTTCTCTCTCTTTTTTTCTCTTTGCCTCTCATAACTGTTTGGAATTCTCTGTGTAATATACCCCTACCTCTCTCTCTTTTGTATTTTCTTGTTCTCTCTCTCTCTCTCTCTCTCTCCTGTGTGCTCTCTCTCTCTCCTGTGCTCTCTCTCTCTCCTGTGTGCTGTCTCTCTCTCCTGTGTGCTCTCTCTCTCTCTCTCCTGTGTGCTCTCTCTCTCTCCTGTGCTCTCTCTCTCTCTCTCTCTCCTGTGCTCTCTCTCTCTCTCTCCTGTGCTCTCTCTCTCTCTCCTGTGTGCTCTCTCTCTCTCTCTCTCCTGTGTGCTGTCTCTCTCCTGTGCGCTCTCTCTCTCTCTCTCTCCGGTGCTCTCTCTCTCCCTCTCTCATGTGTGCTCTCTCTCCTGTGCTCTCTCTCTCTCTCTCTCTCTCTCTCTCCTGTGCTCTCTCTCTCTCTCTCTTGTGCTCTCTCTCTCTCTCTCTGTGCTCTCTCTCTCTCTCTCTCTCTCTCTCTCTCTCTCTCTCTCTCTCTCTCTCTCTCTCTCTCTCTCTCTCTCTCTCTCTCTCTCCCCCCTGTGCTCTCCCCCTCCTCCTCCTCCTCACGGGGATCAGAAACACGAGCGTCAGGCCCAGCAGCACTTCCAGCAGCAGCTGCGCCGGCGGCGCGAGGAGGAGGAGCTCCAGCGGCAGGCGGAGCTGCAGGCGGAGGCTCGCCAGGAGGCGGACCACCAGCACCAGCACCACCACGACAAGGCCCAGGGGGGTGGAGGTAAGGGGGGCGACAAGCCCAAGAGACCCAGCTCCCTGCTGGGCAACAACAATGTGATGAAGCTGAAGCAGATCATCCCCCTCCAGGGGAAGTTCTCCTCAGGTGCATCACGTTCCCCCGCCCAGTCCCCCACCGGAGGGGAGGCCAAGCTCCCCGGCTTCCTCAACTTCAAGTTCCTGAAGTCGTCGCCCGAGGGGAAGAAAGACGGGCCGGCGGTGGCTGTGGGGGGCGCGGCGGGGACGCCCTCCCCTGCCCCCGGTGGGCCGGAGCGCTCGCAGTCCCCCAACAGGACCTTCAGTCCCGGGAAGCTGTTCAGCTTCAGCAAGTCGGAGGGCACGGTCGTGTGTGCCAACGGGACGCAGCCCAGCAAGGCGGAGCTGACCTCGTCCAGCTTTGACGAGCTACCTTCCAATGACTCGGACAGGGGCGACCCCAGGCAACCCACGGACACTTTCGAAAACAATGCTTCACGGAGTTAGAAGCATAATCGGTTTTGATATTATTATTATCATTATTACTATTACTATTATTGTTATTATTATTACGACAGAGTGCAATGTAAACATTTTTGTGGAACTATTCTAGCACAGGAGTGTGGATCACCTGAAACCGTAGATGCAACGGTCAACACAAAATAGGTAGACGTCAACGCTTTTTACTTCCATAAAACGATGGGAAAGTTGAAATTGTTTGAACTAAAAGCGCAGCATCAAAGTGGAGAGTCCTGGGCTACGCTGGGCATAGTGTCAATGCTAGGTTGGGCTTCAACGCACAGGCCTCGTGAGACCATCCTGATATTTGCATTTCACAATTATCAGTCTTGGCCTTGGATGGAAAGCAGTTGATTTCTAAACATGGCCACGGCCTTGCGTTGTTCAAAACACTCCAGCCAATCAGAGTGACGCTCATGCTCTCTTCGCTCTTGCCTTATCTGGTTGGAAGTAAAGCAAGAACATATTATAACATGAGGAAAGTCTTCAGTGCAGATTTCTGTCCATCTTTTAACATCTCTATTATGTGGTTTTTCAAATAAACAGTTTTGATTGCTCCGAAGAGTGCTCCACTTTCCCGGGGTGCCGCCATGTTTTTTTTTTTTTTTATTGATAATTGATTCGACTGGAGGGAGGCAAGACCGATCTCAGAGAGAAAACAGAATGTGAACTTGCGAGATCCGGATGGTCTCACAACGGGGTCGACGCTCAGCTCCATAGAATACATTGGCAGCGCTCTGTCAAAGCCCCGTGCTGAAACCACATCACGAGTAGACCCCATTAGGGGACGCAAACTGCTTTTACACCAAAAGCAATATAAAGAATCCAACATCACTGTATAGCTTCCATGTGCACATTGTAAAGTAAGTGTGTTTTCTTGAGGACTTAATAACCCGAGGTTGCATGCCCTCTGGCTCTGGCCTTGGAAAGGTTAACCTACTGCTCAGAAAGCGGAGTACTGGTCATCAAGAGGCCATGTAGACATCAGTGGTTTTTGTCCAGTGATTGTCTTCAGATGCATGTGTGCATGAGACCATGCCCCCCCCCCATACGATGTGTGTTGTTTTTTGTTCTTCCATTCTTATCAAGCACTTTCAAAGCCATTGCATTCTTCCGCAATAGCTCCGATTATTTATTCACTGTGACTGTGAAAAATTATATTCTATTTTTCTTACCTTTTAATTTTCTATGAATTATTTTACTACATTAGAGAATGTACCTCTGTGATAAAAGAAAATAATGTCACTTGAATAAACATCCATCATGAAAACAACTGAAACTGGAAACGGGCTGTGTTGCATAGATATTAATAAATGATAAGCCACGCAATGAATTCTGCATGCTTCAATTAAGAAGGTTACATACAGTATGAGTTGTTTTAGCACAAGAGGAAATTTGCTTTTGATCGCTTTGCGTGTAATTGAATCAAAAAGGTATTAAAATGCAAGTGGTCGTACAAATTTATTTCAACAGCTCGTCTACAACACTATAAATTCCTTTGTATGAGAACTCAACAAAGAATGTTTGGTGTAGGTCTTATTTGCCTTATCTATGCTGCATTGTGAGTGACTGAGTCATGTTGTATACAAACTTGGCATGAAAGCGGGTAAGATACATTGCCAGCCATAGAGGTAACCATGAGTTAAATACATTAAAACTAGAAACAAACAGAAACAAAGGGAAATGCTAATTAAAACTGCTGTCCACCTGGTGTTTACGCAGATTGAAGCCAACCATTTGTTTACATACATACCCAGGCATAATGATAAAGCACAAGTAAAGCAGATATGGAAATACCAGATATTGATGCAAAGCAATCGAGTGATTGTAAAAGCGGTAAACGTAATCGAGAAATAGGTCCAACCTTTTCAGTGTTAACTTTGTGTAATGGTTTGAACTTCCCCAAATTATAGCCCAGGAACAAATATTTTCGCTCAAAAGTGCAAACATGCAATAATGTCAAACCTTTATTTTCTTATACTTCATCCGACGCTCACTTTGATTCCTTAATGACCCAATGTAGACGTGTGCCTCCCTAGTAGGCCCCGTGTATATGTCTGAGAGGACGGTGGACTACATTGACCTATACATCATTTACAAATATACAACCATACAAAATGAACAACTTCACAAGTAGCAGCAAAAAATGTCCATGTTATTTCAAACACATTTTCCCACTTAACAACGAATGGCACAAATAAAAAATATATAACAATAGCAAGTCAAAATATTTGTTGTATACTAACAGGCATCAGTCCGGTGAACCCATTACAGAAAACTTGAGTCTATTTGGAAACTTGAATTTGGTAAGTCAAAGACTTTATAAGATACTTTTATAAACAAATGCAGTGCTGATTGGGCACTCAAAGGACTGCACATAATATGGAGCAATGCTACAAAAGCCTGCCGTCCAAATGGTACGAAAACTGTTGACGTCTTCTGGTCCGGCTTTAGTTAATGGCATGAATGAGTGAAGGGAGAAGATATTCACCCTTAGACCAGCGGTATGTGCATTCCCTCAACTTCCCCAATGTGAGCCAATGGGGAACACTCACACGCTTTAAAAAAGATTAATCGGAAAACGTCTACTTAAGGCAACATTAGATCATTCCTTCGGAGTCTAAAGAGATCCACAACAAATGAGTCTGAATAAAAGATGACGGGCCGTGCTTAGGCAGTGGATGCTTTGAGGGGGAGCACTGATCGTTAATACACCTCAAATTTACTGAAACACGAACGTATACAATGCATGCATATCTGAAAATCACAAAACCAGAATATAATCCTATTAGTAAAAGTCAGCATGGGTAAACATAACAGGCGTTCTCAAACGGTTTGCAGAGTCACTATTGGGAGTGAAATGATGATGGAGATGAAGATAATTACTTTTTTGTACAATATTATGGAGGGTTTAAAAATAGTGTGATTAGTGTAAAATGAACATGCATAAAACTGGAACAAGAACGTTGAAGTGAATCTGGGTTGGGTCCAAAAAGACCTATCCAAAACTGGAAAATCTTTCAAATCGAAATAAATAAAACAAAATCAGTTCTCAACATACGGAGTGTCATGTGATGACACAATCGCAAACAATAAAGTAAAAAAAAAAGATAACATTCTCTGCTTGATGACAGCAGCAGTGGTCAGCCCTCCTCCTATCTTTACCTGTGTGCCTCGGAGCCAGGGCTTGTGTCCTGATAACCTGAATCTGTGTTTGAATAAATGACAGAATGTGTCTCCATGTGTGCGAAGAGTTTTACGTATTTGTTCTTGGTTGACATTGTTTTATGAGGCGGCGTTGTTCAACTCCTGGTTGTCTGTTCTGGCGATCTTGCGAGGAGGCGCAGCGCTCTCCCCTTCTGCATGGTCCGGGTCTCGCTTCTTACCTGCATTCTAGTAGCACAGAGGCCAACATATACATCAAGCCCCCTATTTACTTACTACTACTACGACGATGGTCTCACGACCAAGACAAATGTCACCAGGCACTTATTATTTGTGACTCAAAAAAGGGTGATTATGAAAATATTATTCTGAACTGCTCTTAAAACATTTAAGAGCCTAAAACGTCCTGAAACGTTTCTGTAACAGCCCAATACAAATGTTACAGTGCTTATCATATTTTATTCACAAAAAGCATATATTCAACAACATATTGGCCTATTGAAGACTGCAAATACAAAGAATGTGTACAATAATATGTGACAGTGAGAGAGTTGTAGTTATAGGACATGAGGTACAGTCAAATGTTATTGTTCACTGTGTGTTTTGACACAATAGTTAAACTAATATTGCCAATAAGAGAGCCAAGTAAGACTGGGAGGGGGGGCTGTCTTGTGTGGAAAAACCCCTTCCCTGTTTCTGGGACCTTACCTTTTTATCGCACTGCTGATGAAGATATCGTAGCAAGATATTTGTTTTCTCCGTGACAATAACTGCAAAATAAACCCAGCAAGATGTTGAGACAAACCGATCAAATCGTGGAAGACATCTACAACTACATTCAAGTTGAAACGGAATTATTAAATGAAGAATCGAATTGCTGAATAGACTGAATAAGAGTTTCTAGATCAAGCATGGCATGCCTAATCCTGGAGACGGTTGGGTGTTTAGTGTCAATTAGCACGACTCCATTTAAAACCTGAAGCTATTAAGAATGAGAGTGTTTTTGTTTTTTTTGTTGGTGGGGAGCAATTAGATACAATTATGGATCGTATGTTTTTATTTCTGCGAAGAACTACGTCTATGGATGAAACGGTTGCACACCGAACAACATCTGAAACATGAAAACGTCTCACTTTGTTCAGAAGGATACTCGCGAGTTGGGATGTAAACCGATGGTCGTCGGTTCTAAAAAACAAAACAAGAAAAGGGCATTGACATCCTGGCATTTATCTCCAATGAGCCACAGCAGTATTATGTAATACGAGACAAAGCTTCCATTATGGTCGTGAGCCGAGGCATGCGCAGGGAACCGTGTGCTGTTGGGACTACTCACCGACGCCTTGCAGACGGAATCCGCATGGAATCGGCTAAAGTTGTGTTTGTTGTAGACAGGTAATCCTTTCAGGAAGTCTGCCTATAAAATGCATTCATTTAGACTGAGACAAGCGGTCCAATACACTTTCAGCGGGCGCGTTGTAATAACTAGCATTGCGTGTGCTGTAACCTGCACAATACATTCTTCAGTCATGTTCAATGGAATATAATACCACATATACTGGAACACATTTCCACAAGAGCCTAATCTAACCCCAATAAAAGAAAAAAAATGCCCCTCGATGAAAAGTGTCGTGCCAACCTACCTTATCCATGGTTTAGCCCTAGTAGTGGCAGCATACGAAGTTCGAGATATGGACTCCAGTTGTCGGCTGAAGTTGCTCTGTTAGCTATTTTAGCTACGTCGTAGCCTACATATAATCCCCAGCACAGCGTTCACAAATTCAGAAGCTTCTCGTGACAGTTACAGCATAGCAACCGCTCATATGTCCGATGCAATCGCGCCACACTGATTCATCCTCGAGCAGAATCGGCGAGCAGTAAACATAAACGGGACAGTTGCTTTGCTAGCTATTTTTGTTTTTCATTCCGTGTGGGCGGTAACCTGAAGAGGAACTCAACATCTGATTGGGTGAGGACAGGTAAACAGCGAGCGAGCTCTATAGGAATGTGCTTATTGGGCAGAAAAAGACTAGGCCTCCAAGCAAGGAGGAGCTTGTTTGTGGGCGCTGTCATGTAGCCAAAAATGCACGTTTTTAAATGATATTTCGATACCAACGGAGTTTTCATTCGATTTAACTACGTCATGGTATTTGTGATCAGTCTAGTTTAGTATTAAATATGTTGTACCCACATGTTGTAATGGCAACTATCGATATGATGAATGCCTACTCCCGCCGCTTTGAGTCTGGGATCCCTGACTGGTTTCACTTACATTAAACACTGTTAACAGTGGATGGTGTGGTGGAAAAATGACTTCAGGCCCTATTCCAAAGTTAGCTTGCTTAAACTAGTTGGTGTAAGCGCTCAAGTTGTTGTGTGCACACCATAGTAGCCTATATATATTTTTAACTATCTAACTCCCCACAGTTGCATGTTTTCCCCTCCCTAGACAATGTTTATGTTCTCATGGGAGAACGTCCTGGGCAAGCTCCTCTTCCTAAACATTGTGTCTCCTTAAATCATGCGTTACCCTGACCGTACGTTGTACCCGCCGTAAATAATAGGTGGCGCCATATATGTTGAGCTACGACCAGGGGTCTGGCCTTAGCTATGCATTGAACCAGTTATGGGTGATGGCGTCATCTAGTGTTATCTTTACATGTTGTTTGCTCCACTCTACAAAAAGGGGTTCCCTCCTTTGCTCGGCGTGCCTTTTCTCGAGAACTCTGCCCAGTGTGGAGTTGCCTTTGAAACTGCGTATTTTGTATGCTGCAGCATATGAAATAAACCAACTACGGATATCCATTTGTCTTAGCCTTTTAAATCAGCCCAGCCACGAGTTGTATAATTTTCGACGACAATGGTTTGTCTATGAATTACTGTATTTGACAGTTCGAAGAAGAAATTAGTTTCACCCTGTCATGAGGTACGTCTTGCTTCATTTTATTAGGCATCAATATTTTGTTCTTGTATCTACTACCTAGTAGTTTCACTTAGGCCAGGTACAAAACACTGGCTGATGAGATGGAAAATGCAAGGCAATGGTTTAAGAATATATATTTATGCAGTCACCAAAAAACATCAAGTACAACAAAGTGAGCCCAAATTGGCATTTGGTGGCCCAATCCACCCCTCAATCTGTATCAATGATTTGATGAGCGCCAGTCCCGAGCCCACACCCTCCATCAGTGAAATCAATGCACAGACACTTTTTTTGGGGGGGCGACCACAATGTTTCCCTTAGAAGTCATTGAACACTGTGAACTAATCATCAATGGCTGAGCGATTTTCTTCCCTTCAACATCCGACGCAGGAGGACTTCGATCCCACCCCGGTTGCTGATTCGTTTGATCCAGCCATGGGTTCTCTTTCGTTTGATGTTCTTCGGCTGGTACTCTGTGCCGCGCTTTCCGGTCCGCACCTGCTGGTACTGCCACGGTAGCTGGGAAAACACCCCCGAACCCTCCGCCTGCATCTGCAGTGGTCCGCATCGAACGCCTTGAGGTCCCGCAGACGTCCGAGAGATAACCCAAGAGCTTAGTGACCTTAGGTGGGAAGATCCATCGTCTGCGTGTTTTGGTACAGCAGTGATACTGTTGACAGACCGCACAATAAGTACATTATGAAAGGGATAACATAACTTTCATTCAAATATCAACAGTGAATACCAAAACTGCGTGCCTCAGCTCAACTGTATAACGCTACTCCAAAACATTGACCTGAGACCCACAAAGTCACAAAAACTATAAATCACAAGCTAAAAGCTTGTGATTATATATACAGTAAAAAAATAAATAAAAATAAAAGTAGACTCGGGAACCACGGAGAATAATGGCAACATCATTACACAGAAATAATCATTCATAACCTACTACTAGTCTATGTGATATGACAAGGAATACCCCTTTCACGAGCTAGCTTGCTAATGGTAGCAATTTAGCACAAACTGAACGTTGTTGACCGTACACAGGGAGTGAACAGACATGAGAGCTGCGCTATTACCTGCTAGGAGTCAATGTTCTACCAATTCGGAATAACGATTGCCGTATAATATTCATTTTCGGTCCCTTTAGTTGTCTCTCTGCATGAATGTCAGATGTCCCTGGATGGGAAGTCGCCCTTGGTCCATGCGGCGGTATGATTGGCTTATCATTTCCGTCCAATAGAATCAAGTCTTACTGCAGCATGGTAATTGCAGTAATCTCAGCCTGTGGTTGCAGGTGTCCACAACATAACCCCGTTATGTAACCAAATAACACTTAACAAATGTGGAGCGAAGGCAAAACGACCACAGAATAATCGTTAGGTAGGCTACAATAACAAAGTGAGATTATCTATTATAACTCTTGAGTCTAATGAGGTATATTTAAAAAAAAGGTATTTATCGTCAAAGTAAATACCTTAATTTGACGAATCCGGTTAGTATTACGCTACTACTACTACATTCATTGTGAGTTGGTATTGATGCCATTAACAAAGAAAAACACCAGTCTCACTCTGCGTTTCTCTCCACGCACACACACACACACACACACACACACACACACACACACACACACACACACACACACACACACACACACACACACACACACACACACACACACACACACACACACACACACTGCTCGTGTTTCAGCCTTAGCAACAGGGATGCGAGCCACTCGCATTGGTTGTGCTAAGCCACGGTTTGTCGTCGATTCGCCCTTCTTAGCCGTTCAAGGAGGGGCGTGTAAAGACGGAGATTGTCGTGGATGCGCATACAAGGGCAAAAGGGTTGGGTAGAATTGGAAAATTCCAGCTGTTAGCTTATTATGGGTATCTTAGTCAAATGCAATTTGAACTTTTATGAATGCATTGTGTATAATCATTGCAAACCCATATGCATATTGGAATATTAAGGCAGATAATTAGCGTCCACTAATTTGCGGCATCACAACGCAGATACATTCAAACACAACACAATTTCGTTGGCCCTGACTTTCAGCAATTTGGTGACATATTTGACATCTACCCTAATCATCGACTTTCTTGTGGGTAAGTAGGCTCATTTATGTATTATTGTGCTGCAGCATGACCAACAGCAGCCTATTTGTAAACAAATAGGTGTGCGTATTTTGAATCGCAGATGTAGAATACAGTTTTCCTATCACTACCTAGTTAAATATTAGACACAGTTGTATAGGATTACGTTATAAAATAAAGGTGCAAATCATTGACCATTTATGGGGCGAAATATAAATTAGTAAGTAACCTGCATCACGCAATTATCAAAGAACTGCAGTATTCCAGAAAGCTTATTTTTGTATTAGTCGTAGGCCAGTCTATTTACCCCATAATAATATAATAGTATATTTGTACATTATCATAACGATTAAGGTTGAACTTAACAAAGGCATATTTCTATTTCATATTTTTTTGTTATTAAGTCAATCCATACATGTGTAGGTTTGATTGCGGACATAGCAGTAGGCCTACAGTGTGTGCCACGCTAAACGCTTGATGCCCATCCACCTAATTCTGCAATGCAGGCAATTAATTTAAATGGTGTAAATAGAGAAGTAATTTAACACTTCTACTAAGAGCTGGGATTTCGAACACTGCTCAATTTGGTCTGTTTTTATGCTTCTGTAGTGCTGCAAAGCAAGACTTGACACCTAGTTGGACTGTCATGGCAACTACGCATCTATGTGTCCATCTTACAAATGCTCCTCTTCTCGAGCAATTGCTCTTTCGATTCATCATCAGTGTTTTCATCAGGTTATTTTATTTTGAAAGGTGGGGTCGTCACATACAGTTTTGTACTCAGATCTTGATTCAAATAAAAACGTATATATACGCAGAAACTACGTTGCATGCTGTCCTGCAGTCATATGCCAAGTAGCATATTCAGACAGTTGACTCAAAACTGCTCCATTATGCTTCATTCCCTAAAATGGAAAGAATGAAGCCATACCCTGTGGATATGACACTTCCCATTCTGTTTCCCCTTGATAAAACAAAATGTGTACGCATGTTGAGTTATTCAATGCTCTGCATATGCATTGGGTCCAACATGCATGTATTAATGCCATCTCATTTTGAAGTTTGAAGTTTGGCAGATAAACTCACATTCATTTTTGCCCTGCACTATTAAACGGTGTGAGATGGCTTGGGTTGGGTTGCAGCTGGCATACACCCACTCATGCTGCCATTACTAACCCTTCCTATTTATACACTCGGTGGGGAACCATATCAGGGGAAGACAGAATGCTATTTATAGTCAATGTCAAAGTTAGACTACAGATGGTAACAAAGACAGCACCAGGTAATTGTTCAACTGTTTTTGCTTATGTCTGTCTGAACGTTATATCTGAATGTTATTGATGATGATTAGCAGGGCTCTTTGCAAGCTGGATTCTGGACAACAAGCGTGTGTTTTGGCTGTAGCATAGTCCTCTGGGATTTCTTTTGCTGAGGCCAGACAACACAGAAAGACCTCATCATCTTTCCTATACGCATGGTCATTGGTCTCCTTGTTGAAAGGATTATTGAATTTGTGCGTGTGTGTGTGTGTTTGTGTGTGAGCCTGCATGTTCACCTGCGTGTGTGTGGGTGCGTGCATGCATCCGTGCGTGCGTGTGCATAAGTGCGTTTGTCTGTTTGTGTGCGAGTGTGTGTGTGTGTGTGTGTGTGTGTGTGTGTGTGTGTGTGAGTGCATTTTTCCTCATTGTGTCTCTGCAGTTCTCATGAATCCCCTGTGGCCATGTGTTTTGTGTTGATGCGTAGAGGCCGGCGCCATGCTGACCAGCATCACTGAAGGGATCCTCTGCTGCCTGACTGGGAAAGCTGCCAGCCTGGTCTTGCCCCTGGAATCCTCCGAGCCCTCCAACGGCTTTGAGTTTGTGGAGGTCAAACCGGGCAGAGTTCTACGGGTGCGACACATCGTCCCTGAGCGACCGCCCGTGGTCACCGAAGACCAGGTATCCTCCGGGAAGACAGGTACCAAAGTGGACTCTAATGAGGACGATGGCGGTGCTGAGGATGTGATGAAATGCCCCCCGGAGGGCAGCAGCGTGCACTGCAAGAGGAAGATCACGGTGTACCGCAACGGGCAGCTGGTGATCGAGAACCTGGGCGACGTGCTGCACTCAGAGATCCTGCAGTGTCAGGACGGGGACCTTGAGCCCTGCAGCACCGTGGAGGTGGAGCTGGCCGACTACAAGGAGATGGCTTCTTCGCCGGACCCCAACCCCGTGCCCCCCCCTGTGCCCCCGCACGCCGGGGACCCGAAGCCGGCTCCGCCCCCCCGGCACCGGCGCCGCAAGCCCAAGCGTACGGTGCTCATCGACTCCAAGAGGGAGATCTCCAGCTGCAAGGGGACGCACGCGGACGTGGCGCTGTTCTTTGTGCACGGCGTCGGCGGCTCCCTGGACATCTGGGGCAGCCAGTTGGATTTCTTCTCTCGGCTGGGCTACGAGGTGATCGCGCCGGACCTAGCCGGCCACGGCGCCAGCAAGGCCCCCCAGATTGCAGCGGCGTACACATTCTATGCCCTGGCAGAGGACCTGCGCGCCATCTTCAAGAGATTCGCCCGCAAACGCAACATCCTCATCGGTCATTCATATGGGTAAGTCTTTGTCTGGCCAGAGGCTGTATTTGAACAATTAATAATCGCTGTATTTCATTTTAATTAGTCGCATTAGAATGTACATTGATCAAAGCTGTACTTTGTTAAAAACCAGATGGGAAATTTGTGTTAAATTGTGTGTTGCCCTTTTATTTCCAACAGTGTTTACATTGTTTATACCTCTCTTCCAGAGTGTCGTTTTGCACCTTCCTAGCACATGAGTATCCGGACCTGGTCCACAAGGTGGTGATGATCAACGGAGGAGGTCCTACTGCTCTGGAGCCCAGCCTCTGCTCTATCTTTCAGCTGCCATCGTGTGTCCTCCACTGCCTGTCTCCCTGTCTGGCCTGGAGCTTCCTCAAGTAAGACTAGGACCATACCATCCTCATGACCTGTACAATGCAGTTGGTTGTGATTCAAATATTCAACTTCTATAACACAGAAATACAGCTGGCAGACAAACACCGCTACCACTATGCTGCTACAGTTCTCACACCCCACATTTCTAGTCTTAATTTCTAATTTCATCCCTTTTCCTCCCCCTTCCGATGACCAATAGAGCTGGCTTCGCCCGCCAAGGGGCCAAAGAGAAGCAGCTGTTGAAGCAGGGCAACGCCTTCAATGTGGCCCCCTTTGTTCTCCGTGCCATGATGAGTGGCCAGTACTGGCCCGAGGGCGACGAGGTGTACCACGCTGAGCTCACCGTGCCCATCCTTCTGGTGCACGGCATGTGTGACAAATTCGTGCCCATGGACGAGGACCAGCGCATGGCCGAGGTACGTCGCCACGGAGTTGAATGGAAGGATATGATGTAATAAGGCAAAGTAACCCTGGGTGCTTTGAAATGCTGTACTCATCTATCATCTCATCTCATTGATGTTGTTTTATGTCCATTAATAATGTTGGCCTTTAGATCTCATGTCTTAATATTGTAATGTATTATGTAAATGTGTTATAACGTTATAGTATCTTAAGGCAAGGCCATTTATTTATATAGCCTCCCTGCAAACACAAAGGCCATTTGAACTGCTTTACAGGCAGGAAAATACATGGTCACATTTTAAAGACATTTAAAAGAAAAAGCAATAAAAGACGTCATCATATATGGGGATATCTTTGGATGTTTATGAACTTAGATGCATTACTATGTCTCCAATGATATGCAAAAATAGAATCTAAAAACAAACTTTCTTTACTCTACTGTAGCATTACGTTAACACTTTCCTTCATTTTTCCTCTCCTACCAGATTCTCTTGTTTGCATTCCTCAAAGTCATCGAGGAGGGAAGTCACATGGTAATGATGGAGTGCCCTGACACCGTTAACACCCTCCTGCATGAGTTCTTCCTATGGGAGCCCGACATGTCCAAAACAGAGAGCATCAAATGTGACCCAGAGGCAAAGGCTACCACCAACGACATAGTCCAGACACTGAGAGTAAACAAGACTGTGGACAAATAACTGGAACAATGAGTCTTGTTTTAGGGTGGAATCGATCAGAGGGCCTTCTTTTGAGAGTTGGCACGTTTCCATAAGGCTGCTTATTGGCTGAGATCTGTTACAACAATAGAGCCGCGTCTCGGAGGATGATGGTGGCTGATGGTGCTCCAAGATAAGGCAGAACTATGAAACTAAATCTGAGGCAAGTGGATGGGGATATCCTTACCGTGAGCGAAATAGTCTGCTTCTATATTTGGCAGATGCGTGTGCGCTCAATCACGTGGTGTTTGCAAAATCACACGATACCTGGATGTCCAAAGGACTCAACCCATTTGTGATTTGTGTATCCAATGTGTTGGAGAAGTGAAAAGACTTCTGTCAGACCAAAGTGAAACAGGCCCATGCCGAAATGGTGTGTCGATTTCATTGCCTTCATATAATATTCTTTGTAAAGCACTACAGAGTGCAAACTCTGCCATTGTTAAATGGTTGTTGATTAATAACACTTGTGCCCATCTTACATGTGCTTTAAATGGAAAAATTGCCTAAATATATATATATATATATATATATATACAACGTCGGAGTTAATCAACCCATTAATTGTTTCTTTTTCGGATGGCATAGGAAAGGTGATGATGAAAGGTTATACGTGTTATGATGTTGTTCAACCAAATGCTGACTGGAAGGGAGTTAAGGAAGTTTAGGTTATGAATATTCACAGCCAACATGAAAGTAAAACATAAACCATTGGTTCTATACTAGTTACTAACTAAACGTATCATACTTGACCATACTGTACATCAAACTAAATGACTAAATCCTATTCACAGTATTGCTCAAAGTAATGTATAGTTAAAGCAAACATGTTTAAAATGTAAACTGCCTGTTGTGTGCATTATATATCACAGATCATTTGATCAAGACTGACAGTGTATGTGAATATAGATACATATGCCAAATAACCTTCCTCAAATAATCAGTATTGCAATAGTATGTTGAAATATCACCCCAATCATCCAGGGACTAAACATACAAATATACTGTGCTTGGGTTTATTTTAGAGAAGCTAATATATTCCTGTTTTCTTTTAAATAACTGGCAAAATAATGAAATGTAACTGTGTTATCATCATAAATGTGTTGCTCATTGAACACAATAACAAAAAGCCTAACCCTCTTCCAGTCAACCCTTTGTAATTAACAGTGTCGAAATGAACGAATAGGATAGAATTGATGTTCGCAAACAATACATTCATTCATGGATGTTCATTTGTCTCACAATGAGATGGGAGAGACCGAAAGTATTAAGCACATTCTAATATGTTCCCTGATTATGCTTACCTGGTAACCGCATGACAATATTTGTATTATTTTTTTGTTGTGGTGCAGCAATTGTAACCAAATTTGTGGATTATAAGCATTGTCATCAAGGTCGAACACAAACGTCAGTCAGCTGAAGGAGAAATTCCTTTACCTGGGGGAGATCTTCTGACTTATCAGGTTGCTACATATGCATATTTTTGGAAGAGGGATGCAAAACGACTGGATTTATGCAATCTGAGAAATAGATGTTGTGTTTTGTATGTTGAAGAGGAATGGACATTTTATAAAAAGAAAAGGAGTTGGCCTCTTGCCTCTGTAACGGCTATATATATATTCATAATTTCAAACAAACCAATAAGTGCTGCTGGTACTGTGTGTCTGATTCCTTTTGGTGTAAATGGTCCATAATATCATTACAACTGCAGGGTGCACAGATATGTATTCTAATGCTAATTGATGTGCAATAAAACGGTCAGTGCTCCAATGTGCTATCATTTGAGTTTACAATGTGTTAATGTGATCGTTAAATTTATTCATAAAAATCCCAACACATGCACTGCCTGAATGCAGATGCCTATGACGTTATTTAGCCTATCAAAACTGTTCAGTGTGTGACTGTGCCTTTATTGGCATGAAATAAAAATATATGTTTGCAATCTAAAAGTGTTAATGCTTATTTCTGTGCAGTAATCATTTATGTAAATAATTAATGCACAACTTGTATCAAATAGATACAAATATTAGTCATAACTGACGTTTAACATGATAACAAATCACGGATAGACAGACCTCAAAAACAAACAACAAGCGCTGGAGGCTTCAGTGCAATAATTGCATCATTTTCCTTTCCCATCATCATGAAGGCTAATCCTAAACGGCGCGGTTTCAACGCGTTACCATGTTCGCAGTTACATGCACAGTGTACACACTGTTACACGTTAAAGTGCAATACAATCGAACACAATATTAAAGATCTACTAATCGTCCGGGGGGGGGGGAAATATTTCCGCTCTCACAAGTCACGTCCCGATTGGCTGACATTGTCCCATGCGTATTATGGTAAACAAAATGGGCAGAACGTGCGCATGTGCAGTTACGGAATGGAGCGATCTAATCACAAGAGCATTAGTTACAACCCCGTCTTGTCAAGTAAACATTTAGTTGAGTAATTTCAACACCGGGCTTGTACATCTCCCGTGATAGCGACTGGTTCTGGTGTGGAGTGTTGGTAAGTAACGTGCATTTACTTTGGGTGGCTGTTTTACACTTGTACTTCACATTTGACAATAATGTTCTGCTAGCTCAATTAGCCTCAAGTGCTTTATTGTCAACAAACTGTGTGGGGAACCAGTACATCATGGAACCCAAACTGTAATGCCGCATCCGTTTAAGTGGAATGCGCCGTATATTAATGCATGGTTAAATAGCCACTGTAATTTAGCTAATCTATATGACAAATGGCCAACCGATGTTAAGTTTTGGACGGCAATTCCATATGCCCTCCCAAGATGTTAGGGCTGCACCTTTTTGGACACTTTATGAAACACTCCTCATGGTTCATAAATACCATGTATAATCTAGTTGGAGGAATTATCTAACGCAATTTTAAATAAATGAAGCTCGGCTAGCTTAGCATTAGCTTAGCATGCTAGTTCAGCGGTGTAAGTTTAAATATTTTATTGCAATAAGTCACTTCATGACAATTCACGAATGTCTTGCCTAGTGTTTTATATGTTCACCCCGTGAAGACATTTATTTTGTACGGGTTATTGGAAAAGAGTGTTCTTCCTCATTGTGGGTGCTGGCTATTTCCTGAAGTAGAAAGCCGAGCACAGTGAGCTGGACAGCCTGCTTATATTTGCTGGGCCGACGCTGAACTTGACGAACCCGAGAAAGGTGTGCTTAAATGACTGGTATACGCTTAAAGACCAAGCGTGCATGCACTATAGGAAAGTATGAGATTCACCCAAATGTCAGCGGTAACCCATCACATTAGTTACACGCCTGTGCACACACCAGTCTAGTCATGTACAGTCAATGTACAAACGGCATTGACTATCACACGTGCAGGTGTGATAGTCAATGACCTTCGTCGTTGCATTTGATTTGTAATGAAATGTATTGTATATGAGATGTATTGGTATCACTGGTATTGATAACAGTGGCGTAGGCTATGCGTTGTGTATCCGACCCAATGGCATTACTCGCATGTGTAATTGCCGGCGCGAGAGGCGGTCTGCAGCATCCACTCTGAAATGGCTCAAACTAAAATTGTTCTTAACCACAAATGTGTTACGTTATCTGTATTAATGGAATAGAATACAACTAAAATGCGAATTGTGTTTAGTTGATAAACCGCCCACTAGCAAACGATACGCCCACTAAGCGAACCGCCTACTGTGGCGTTTACGAGGCTAGCGGTAGTTTGTAATGGACCGCTAGTGGGCGGGTCATCCTGTGGTTCGTCCCAGTAGCGGTCTATTCGAGAAAAAAAAGGTAGCTATTTCTCAAACATACTCTCGTGTTCACCCCCTATCCCGCCGTCATCACTATCTTCGAGGATCCTTATTAAAAATTAATAAAAATATGTGGAGATGGAAAAGAGCCAGACATTTACATTAATTTAATGCTTCTAACCCCCCCTCCCACAACCACTGGCGTTTTCTTTATCAAAGTGTTTGTGTGTGTCATTTTATAGTAATAATTATGAAGCTATTCAGACAGCTGGCTGGTTTGTGAGACTTATTCTTGTAAGCTATTAAGGAGTTTCTAGGCATGGTTTGCAAAATGAAACCAATGCAGTAACGGAACAAAATTAATTCATACATTCGCTCAAGCACACATCAAATCACTTCAATAATGAACACGGGATTCACCGTCCTCCAGGACTAGGCTATCACTGGGATGGCGTCTGAGCAGGGGCACATGAGCCCCGGCTCCAAAGGCATCATGACCTTCCATCCCTCTGTGGAGGAGTTCCAGAACTTCAGCCGCTACATTGCTTACATGGAGTCTCAGGGAGCTCACAAAGCAGGCCTGGCCAAGGTGAGTGTTCTGTAAGCTTCATCATCACCCAACCTGTTTTCCCTTTTCCATTGATTCCTGGAGAATAAGACACCACACCACACACACACCATGTTCTCTGCTGCGCCGTGGCTTGTGATAGATGTTGCATCATTGTAACTCTTGGATGAATGGTGGCGTGTTGTGTAAGGCATACAATAAAAAAAAATGACATGAAAAAAGTATGGGTTTTTGTTAATGTTCTTAATGAATCAGTAAAGTGGGCATTATAACATGATCATTCTGTTTAAGTAACATTTAAGTTCTCATCACAAGGCAAGGGTCATGTCATACTTCAAACATTAATACAAAAAGCTAAAGTATCAAAGCAAAAAATATTATATACATATTAGTTGAAAGCGGGCAATTTAGTTTGGTGCAAAATTGGCTCCATTTGATGCCAAACTTGAGAATTTCTTCTATTCTTGAATCAACCAATACTGCATTTGGTGGAGATCGAATCAGCCAATAGAAACAAACAAACTCCATTCATAGAAACACGCATAAAGCCCGCCATCCCATTCTCCCTCCTTTCCTCCCAAGGTTGTCCCGCCCAAGGGGTGGAAGCCCAGGCGCTCCTATGATGACATCGATGAGCTGGTGATACCAGCCCCCATCCAGCAGGTAGTGACGGGCCAGTCAGGCCTCTTCACGCAGTACAACATCCAGAAGAAGGCAATGACCGTCCAGGAGTTCCGCAAGCTCGCCAACAGTGACAAGTGAGCCACTCACTATATATATAAAAAATAAATAATTGGTATGATATTTTAACTTTTAGATTTATTTTATTGAACATTTTTAAATAAAGGGTGCTTTGTCAACGTGACTTGAATCCGAGATAATGGCGGTCTCTGAATATTATCTGTAGATTCTGTAGTCCTCACTACCAGGACTTTGAGGAGCTGGAGAGAAAGTACTGGAAGAATGTGACGTTTAATGCCCCGATCTACGGCGCCGACGTCAACGGAAGCCTGTACGACCCTGTGAGTTCATGTCGGCCTTCCTTTCTGTAGCCCGTCCGATTCCGTGAGCTTGTTCTGATAGCGTCTGGCGTTTCAATGTGCGGCAACGCATGAGCCGCGCTGTCGAACAAATGCTCCCCCCCCCCCCCATCCATCCATATTAATGTCATAAATGTAAACGCTAACGTTTGCCCATATGATTTTAAACATGGACCACACGTTGAATGAATCTGGTAAAGCAGTTAATTGTTTTTATAGTTTCTGATCATTGAGGGGCGGTAATGTTTCCTGTTTCTCGCAGGACGTGAAGGAGTGGAACATCTGCAGACTCAACACGGTCCTGGACACGGTGGAGCACGAGAGCGGCATTACCATCGAGGGCGTCAACACCCCCTACCTGTACTTCGGCATGTGGAAGACCACGTTCGCCTGGCACACCGAGGACATGGACCTCTACAGTATCAACTACCTGCACTTTGGACAGCCAAAATCCTGGTAAAGGAAATCCCCTGGGCATCCTTGAGCACGATGCTAGCCCCCAATTCACACCAAAACCCACAGGTTAGCGTAGCGGCGTGTGATTCATACAGACAGCCATGCTCATCGACGTTTCAATTCCCACCGGCTCTGTGAGACAGCCGTCTCACGCCCGTCATGACACGAGGCTCATACACCCCATCTGATTGGACCACATCTAATTGGACCCCATCTGATTGGACGAGCGTGTAATTTTGCAACGTTTTGGTTTCATGACTGTTTTGGTGTGTGTTTGGGGTAACACGACCTGCTTGTTAATAACATGTGACTGAACTCACTGCAAGTAACTTTGGGACAAAAGGCGTCTGCTAGGTGATGCTAAATGAATGGATATTTCATAAAGGATGTAGTACCTATGTTGAGGTGTGTTGGATACAAAGGCAAACAGCTGTTAATGTGTCAACAGGTACTGTGTTTCTCCAGAGCATGGCAAGAGGATGGAGCGTCTGGCCCAGGGTACGAGACATCTTCTCAGATTTTTGTATAAAATTTTGTTGTGGAGAGAGATCAGAGCATTTACCTTGTCATTGTCTACCAGACTGCTATGATGATTGAATTTAAATGTTTTTTTGTGTACTTTCATTTTCCTCTTCTAGGTTTTTTTCCAGGCAGTGCACAAAATTGCGAGGCCTTCCTGAGACACAAAATGACTCTCATCTCGCCCTCGATATTAAAGAAATTTGGCATTCCCTTTGAGAAGGTATTTCATTGCGATGTGTGGATATATAGATACTTTATTGCACATTTATGCTTCAGTCCACACTTGCTACCAGGAAACCTCTCTGAGGGCGTCCGAGCAGACCATACACTTTTAGCTTGTTAATGATTCATTATTTATTTATTTATTTATAGATGACCCAGCAGGCGGGTGAGTTCATGGTGACCTTCCCCTACGCCTACCACGCAGGCTTCAACCATGGATTCAACTGTGCAGAGTCCACTAACTTTGCCACGCAACGGTGGATTGAGTACGGCAAGCAGGCCATTCTGGTGAGTGGCTAAATGAGGGTTAAATTACCACTGACTACCATCTGTAAGCATCCTTGAGAAAGATGCCGACCCCTGCCGGCTCATTGAAGTTGAGGCAGAGTAGCTATAGAAATCCGAGGGCTAAAACGTGCAAGAGTGGGACTACCAGTGTTGCAACGAGTGAGGGCCGCACCCATGAGGACACCCCAACACAGCTCCACCTATTTCCTGTGTATTTAAATGTATTTACTTTGCATTTATTTGCATGTGGTGAAATATTTGTTCGATTGCTTGCTCGTTTGTTTTTTGTTCTGAGAATACATTGTTCATTTAGACATTGACCGACATTAGTTCAAACTCATGCAGCGTCTTGCATTTGGAAGATGTAGGCTATCTTTGTATTTATCAAGTCACATAGGCCTTTCAGTTACGATAGAGTCACATCAGTTATCAGAACTATAACTCAAGTAATTTACTATCAAGTTTAGTAAACATTTTGCCCCAGACATAATGGCAGTATGTTATTTGTTTTAGGGGTAACACAAGTAAAGGCCTACTAGTGTTGTCACGATACCAGAATTATGACTTCGACACGATACCTGCCCTAAATAGCTCGATACTGATACTGAAACGATACCACGGCAAACATCTACAACATCAGGCACGCAGACCTCCGCCAAGGAGGTGTACTGAGTAGTTTGTGTTCAGTCAAATGTAGTGCACGCTTCATTCAGAAACGCTCTGCTTATTACGTGCCGTCAGTCTAAAGAGTAACTTGCAGCAATGCCTCCGGTTCTCAAATGAAAGCTAGCATGCAAATGAGAGAAAAAAAGAACTGATGACATGCCTGCAGGGAGTGGATACAAAGCGCCACACGCACGCACGCACGCACGCACGCACACACACACACGGTATCCAGGGGTATTTTGGGAGTAACAGAATATTTTTCCGGGGGACAAGGAGGAGTCTCAGACAGAGGTAAAGGTTAACAAAAAGGTTTATTAAGGTAATGAAAAACCACTTTCCCAAAAGGGGAAAACACAAAGGGAAACAACTACTGGTCAACAAAACTACAACTAAACACTAATTAACCAAAATAGCTCACTCTACCAGTTCAACGAGATAAGAAACACAACACTTCGTTAACTAGTTTCCACACATGCAGCACGTTATCTGCAGAATGGCCCACTGGCTCCCGTGCTCTGGTCCGCTCCCAGCTTATATAGCCCTATTCTGAGCAGGTGCACTCCATTTGCCTGATTGCTTGAGTGCTGAAGGAGGAGGGACCAACAGTAGGCTGGGGAGAGAACACAGTTAGTCACACAAAAACACACTACGTCCGTAACACTCCCCCCCCATAAGAGCAAACGGGTAGTTTGCAACATTAGAGCAACCACTACTCTAACTGTCACATCACAGGGGAAGTATACTCACTTCCCCACTGTCACATAAGATGGTCTGTTACCTGTACATCTTGTGCTAAAAATGTACGAATCGGTAACCTGCAATCAGACCACCTTACCGTCAGAAGTGTTAAAGATGATTCCACGAGCCGCTGGAACACCACGTTCAAGCTGGCTAAAGGGTCGGCCCAGGTGTCAGTACACCACCACATCATCAAAATACACATTACAGTTAGCAAGAACTGATTACCAGACTTCGTCTTGGGCAGAGGGACAACGCAATCCACAATTACCCGTGCGAAAGGCTCACCAACAGCAGGAATAGGTCGTAAGGGGGCCGGAGGCACTACTTGGTTGGGTTTTCCGACTATCTGGCAGGTGCGGCAGGTCTTACAAAAACGCTTAACATCAGCTTTCATTCCTGGCCAAAAGAAATGTTTCAGCATTCGGTCATATGTCTTCGTGACCCCTAAATGACCAGACCATAGATGCTCATGTGGTAATTCTAGCACATGCTGCCGACAACCAATTGGAACCACTAGCTGTTGAACCGTGCCCCAATCCTCAACTGAATCATCTGATGATTCAGCTAGCCGCGAAACCCACTTGCGCATCAATACTCCGTCATCCAGATGGAATGACTGTTTCCTACTGTCCTTACAATCATTTTCCTTGACTGCGGCGAAACACTTGGATAGGGAAGAATCCCTTTTCTGAGCACTTATCAGTGCCTCACGAGTCAATGATAATGGTGCCTCAGAAGCACTAACAAACTCTTCCACCGCTTCACGCTCCTTCAATGCGCCATCCACCAACCCGTCATCAGGTGACAACACTTCCTCAGACAAAATAGAAGAAAATAAGGAGTCTGACAATTCTACCTCTTGAGCCTGTTTTTTAGCTTGAGCCCTAGTCAAAACACTAACCTTAAACACATCCGGATGATGGCTAACCAGGTCATCAGGGTCAGATTCAATAATGGGAACACTAACAACCTCAGGAGTAGGGTAGACCTTCCCTCCCGCTATGTCGTTACCCATTATGAAGTCAACACCTTCGACAGGAAAACTGGGGCGGACAGCAACTGGGAAGAAACCCGTAATCAAATCCGATTTTACATGAACGTAATGAAGAGGTGCGGGTACAAAACCCATCCCAATACCTCTTACTATAGTGCTTGTATTACAGGCAGAGGTATCACTCACGGGCAGGATACTAGAAAGAATGAATGACAGAGCCACCAGTGTCTCGCAACACTGTGACTGAACGTTGGTCCTCCAACTTTCCAGTGAGAGACACAGATCCGGTAAAGATGAAAGGCTTAAAACACTCATCAAGTAGGCTTTTATCTACGGGGCGGCTACCGGTGGGCACTGTTTTAATCAAACCCATACCCTTCGTCGGTTTGAAAACTACCCCTGCTGGTTTTGGACCTGGCACCTGCTGCTTACGCTTCAGAGCTATGCAATTGGCGATAAGGTGACCAGTCTTGTGGCAGAAGAAACACTGTCTCTCAGCCACAGGACATGACAAGGGCGCTCTGGGCTGGGGGATACGTGCATCACCAGACCTCTGCGAAAAACCACGATTGAATGAATGATCTGGTTTATTAAAAACACTTGTGCATGAGAGCGAACTCTTCCGCCAATGTAGCAGCCTGCTGTAATGTAGCTACCTTCTGCTCATTCAGATAGATCACCGTACGCTCAGTCACACAGCTTTTAAACTCCTCCACCAACATCAGCTCACGCAGTAAAACATAATCCTTTGCCTTACATGATGCACACCATCGGTCAAAGAGGATCTCTTTCTCCCTAGCAAAGTCAATGTAATTCTGAGTCGTCGTCTTTCTAAGACTTCGAAAACGCTGTCTGTAAGCCTCTGGTACTAGCTCATACGCCCGAAGAATAGCGCTTTTTACTTTCTCATATAGGCAAGGCAAGGCAAGGCAGCTTTATTTGTATAGCACATTTCAGCAACAGGGCAATTCAAAGTGCTTTACATAAAACATTATAGAGCAGTTAGAAAACAATTAAAAACAAGTGTAAAACAAATTAAAACAAGAATAAAATTGATAGTGCAATATAAGAATAAAAGGTACAGTGCAATATAAGAAAATTAAGTTAACAAAATTGATTATTTAAAGAAAAGCAACATCAAAAAGATAGGTCTTTAGCTTAGATTTAAAAGAACAGAGTTGCAGCAGACCTACATTTTTCTGGGAGTTTGTTCCAAATATGTGGAGCATAAAAACTGAAAGCTGCTTCCCCCTGTTTAGTTCTGACTCTGGGGACAACAAGTAGACCTGTCCCAGACGACCTGAGAGATCTGGGTGGGTCATAGTGTAGTAGCAGATCAGAAATGTATTTAGGCCCTAAACCGTTTAGTGATTTATAAACCAGTGAAAGTATTTTGAAATCAATTCTTTGAGGCACTGGAAGCCAGTGTAGAGACTTCAGAACTGGAGTGATGTGATCCACTTTCCTGGTTTTAGTGAGGACTCGAGCAGCAGCGTTCTGAATCAGCTGCAGCTGTCTGATTGATTTTTTAGGGATACCTGTAAAGACACCGTTACAGTAGTCAAGTCTACTGAAGATAAAAGCATGGACAAGTTTTTCCAGATCCTGCTGAGACATAAGTCCTTTAACCCTTGATATATTTTTAAGGTGAAAATAGGCTGATTTTTTAATTATGTTAATGTGGCTTTTAAAATTTAGGTCTGAGTCCATGACTACACCAAGATTTCTGGCTTTGTCTGTTGTTTTTAACATTGTCGTTTGAAGCTGAGCGCTGACTTTCAATTGTTCCTCTTTTGCTCCAAAAACAACCACCTCCGTTTTTTCTTCATTTAATTTAAGAAAGTTCCGGCACATCCAATCATTAATTTGTTCAATGCATTTATTTAATTGTTGTATTGGGCTATAGTTCCCTGGCGATAAGGTTATGTAAATTTGTGTGTCATCTGCATAACTATGGTAACTTGTTTTGTTGTTTTCCATAATCTGAGCCAGTGGAAGCATGTAGATGTTGAACAGAAGAGGCCCCAGAACTGACCCTTGGGGAACCCCGCATGTCATATTTGTATGCTCAGATGTATAATTACCTATAGACACAAAGTAGTCCCTATTCTTTAAATAGGATTCAAACCACTTTAGTACTGAGCCAGAAAGTCCAACCCAGTTTTCCAATCGGTCAAGCAATATGTCATGGTCTACTGTATCAAATGCAGCACTGAGATCAAGTAATACTAAGACTGAAATTTTGCCACTATCTGTGTTTAAGTGGATGTCATTAAAGACTTTAACAAGAGCCGTCTCAGTGCTGTGGTCGAAAACCTGACTGGAAGGCATCAAAACTGTTGTTTAGCGATAAGAAAAGGTTGAGTTGTTGAGAAACCACTTTTTCTATGATTTTACTTAAAAATGGAAGGTTTGATATTGGCCTCTAGTTGCTCATTAGTGTTTTGTCTAGATTGTTCTTTTTTAGGAGTGGCTTGATGACTGCAGTTTTCAGGGCCTGAGGGAAGATACCTGAAAGCAGAGATGTGTTTACAATCTCTAAAAGATTGATATACTAGACTATCTTCAGTAGAGAGAGAAATACACGCTTCCTGAGCCTTACCAGTTAACTTACACTGCAGAAGTATAGCCCACACATCCTTTGGCCAATGCAAAGCGACGGCAATGCGCTCGAATGCACCAAAGTATGACTCAATCTCAGTCTCTTGAAAAATAGGGACCATTGCAACATTCTTTCGTACATCAAAGGCATTATCAGAACCTGACGGTGACCGTCCGCCAGAGCTAGAGGCCATCGCCGATGTCCTAGCGTCGACTTCACTCCTCTGCAACTCTAACTGACGCATCCTGATAGCTGTCTCTGCCTCCAATTTTTTCAACTCATACTCCCTCCGTGTCTCTGACTCTATTTCCAACTTTTTCAACTCTAATTCCCTCCTGAGTTGAAACTCTCGCTCCTCCTTTCTTTCCTGCCTCTCCTGCTGAAGACGAGCTAAACGCATCTTCAATCGGGCACCTCCCACAGAACCAGAAGTTGTCTCTATCGAGAGTGGCTCAAAGCGTGGCATCGTGTAAGGTTTTACCTCTTCCTCACTACCCTCTCCACCTGGAGTAAAACCATCAGGCTGTGGCTCAATCGCTCCTTCCTGACTCTCACCCGGGGATACCGCTGCAGTAGCCCCGGCCACCACACCAGGAGACTCCTCCAAAACCTGTGAGGCAAGAATTCCCTTTTCTACCAGTCCTCTTAAAAGGACAGCCTTCAGATTTTTTTTTATAAGGGACCGTGAAACAGAAATACCGTAATAATCGGCAATCATACACAAATCATCCTTCCTACAGCCATCAACCTGACTTAAAGTAGGATGAGCAACAAACTCCTCTAAGCTAAACACTGCCATTCTACCAGAAGGCAAACCACTGACTGCAGTCCGAAGCTAATCACGTAGTAGGATAGGCTAAGCTACAAACAAATAGTTCTACCACACCCACGTACTGATTTAGCAACCTTAAGTCCTCTTTCACTGGTGAAGAGTGATAAGCATCAATGCCAGGTGCCACACACACACGTTAGGCGAATACCACGCCCAGCCTTATAAAAAACTACTTCCCCAATTCCTACCTAACACCAAAGCTATATCTATCTATCTTCTGGAGCTTGCCGGGCTCGAGGCGACTTTAAAGGCTAAACTTCAGCGGCCGGAGCCCTGAAACGCCTACCTCCGTCGGGGAAACTAGTCCCCGCCCAGGATTCACTCCGAAAACAAGAAAGGTAAAACGAACAAATGAGTGCCCGAAGGAAAGACTAATCCAGTCCAGCTGGACACTCTCCTATCTAACTGAGGAAGCAGATTAACCGTTTAGCAAAGGCTGAACACATGGCCACCCAGACAATGATACTCACCACGCTAGCCACCAGAGCAGTCTATCAAAGCTTCTCCTTGTCGATCCCGGACGAGCCCCCACTTGTTACGACCCCAATTGGTATCCAGGGGTATTTTGGGAGTAACAAAGAATATTTTTCCGGGGGACAAGGAGGAGTCTCAGACAGAGGTAAAGGTTAACAAAAAGGTTTATTAAGGTAACGAAAAACCACTTTCCCAAAAGGGGAAAACACAAAGGGAAACAACTACTGGTCAACAAAACTACAACTAAACACTAATTAACCAAAATAGCTCACTCTACCAGTTCAACGAGATAAGAAACACAACACTTTGTTAACTAGTTTCCACACATGCAGCACGTTATCTGCAGAATGGCCCACTGGCTCCCGTGCTCTGGTCCGCTCCCAGCTTATATAGCCCTACCCTGAGCAGGTGCACTCCATTTGCCTGATTGCTTGAGTGCTGAAGGAGGAGGGACCAACAGTAGGCTGGGGAGAGAACACAGTTAGTCACACAAAAACACACTACGTCCGTAACACACACACACACACACACACACACACACACACACACACACACACACACACACACACACACACACACACACACACACACACACACACACACACACACACACACACACACACACACACACACACACACACAGTACCGCGGTTGCACACACTGTACCGCAGTTGCACATCAAAGCAACTTATAGGAAATACAGCTTAAGACACACTCATTCTTAAAGTACCGGTACTAATAAAATGAGGTATTGTACCGTTTTTAAATGGCAGGGTGTTGTGATACGGTTCCAGTATCGGTATACCCTGCCACACTAAGGCCTACATTGTTTAGTAGGAGATAAGGTAGGATATCATAATAATGGCAACAATGATTAACCTTTTATTTATGTTAATGAACGAATAATAACCAAACACGCAGTTGAGAACTCCACTCTGTGTGTATAGCGATGTTAGTCAAGACACAACACACACACACTTACTGTACTAAGTTATATATATTATAGCCTCGCAATAATGACATTAACCTTTTAAATTATATAATTATATGAAAGAACAAATCTGTATGAATCACGCAGTGATTGTTGTTGTAGCATTTGAGAGACATATTTGTTTGAGGTACAAGTCAAAACTGGTAGGCCAATTATTATAAAATGAAATAACGAACCAAGCAGTTGAGTAGTTTTATATTATAGTGTGGCAACCCGGCTTATATAAGTGGTCGTCTCCCCCCAGAGAACACAAGGCAGAAGTCAGTTTAAGCCGGAACGGCGTATTTATTTAACCAAAAATCCTACAGGTTGGGCTGTGCCTAACATATAGCAAAAGTATAGTAATTGGCGATAATGTTCTCCGTCGCGCTGGCCTCGTCCTCTCCAAGGACGTTCAGAGTCGGCCGTCGGGGGTTACCGTGGACCCTCCGATTATTCTGGGGGGTTAATACATCCAGCGGGTCCTCCGTCAGGGTCGGCCGTGGTCCCAGACCGCTCCTTCTGGTAGGAGCAGACCGACACGTTTACACTCGGGCGAGGCTCTCTGTCTCCCCTCGGCTCCCGGTCGTCGGACATTCACGCAGCCCTCCGTCACCTGCTGCCGAGGGATCTCTCTTTTCCACGCCACGCCGAGCGCCGCGTGCATCCGCGTTCTTTCCTCCTCCGTCGCAGGGGCCTCCCATTTTGCCGAGTGCGATCGGCGTTCATGAGCCCAAGCTGTGCGATCCTCCGGGGAGCGGTGGTAGAACTCCTTCTACCACCGCTCCCCTGAGCCGCCTGGGGCGCTGCGCTGGAGCCGGGTTGTCACAATAGACAATAAACAACGACATTAAAGGGGTCATATTTTTATGCTTTATCTGTTTTTCCCTTTGCTTTAGTGTGTTAGATATCGTTTTTTTTTTTTTATCCATGTTTATGGTCTGCTTAGCTAAAAGACTCAAAGTCCGAGCCAGGGGGAGCTACTCACGCCCACCGAAAACAACCCTCATTGTCTGCCTGAAACACCTCGTTTGCGGTCGGCATTTGACGTCAGACTGTCACGGAAGTGCAGAAGTCCCGCCTCCCGGCTGCTTAGCCACGCCCTCAAAGCTATTCAGAGCGGTGGCCGGTCGACTTCGGTTAGCTGTATCGCCATGTCTAGAAGACCCTGCCCTCTGTGCGAAGGTATATTCACTTTGCATGGACTTCCCAAAGAAGAAGACGACGAGAAGAATTGAGTGGTAGCAATTCATTTTGACCACTATTGCCCCGCAGTACAGCCCCAGCTTTGCGTTGTGTCCGCTTTATTTTACCGAAGAATGCTTCCAGAACCGGGCACAGTAACGTTACGCTGCAGGACTTTCGCATCGGTTACTCCTTAGAGTCGGGGCAGTTCCCACTTTGTTTGCCCAGCCTGGACCGTCAGGATCACAACTTGTAAGTATGCTTTATTAGTTGTGGATTTGTTCTGTAGAAAACAAACAAGGTAGCTACTAACGAGTGTTCACGTGCCGAGTTGTTGGTGGTGGCTGAGCTGTACACCCAGTGCGAAAGATGCCTAACGTTATTGTATTGTAATTGTTACAGCTGTTTTGGTTAGCTGTAGCCCTTGGCTACCTTTCTAGCTCACGTTATTGTGATATGTTTTGGTTAGCTGTAGCCCTTGGCTACCTTTCTAGCTCACGTTATTGTGTTATGTTTTGGTTAGCTGTAGCCCTCGGCTACCTTTTCTACCTCACGTTATTGTGTTATGTTTTGGTTAGCTGTTGCCCTCGGCTACCTTTCTAGCTCACGTTATTGTGTTGAAATGTTTTGTTAATCAGCTGTATGCCTCGGTCTAACTTGCTACCTAAAGTTATTGTGTTGAGTGTGATTTATGATTATGCAAGCTGTAATGTTACGGCCGCATTAGGCCTTGTACATCGTGACGGCACATATTCAATACAAGAGAGAATTACAATAACTTTCAGATGCTCCTATGCTTCAAAGGGGATTGCTTATTGTATTATTGTAGGTTGTTACTTGGCCATCATGCATTACAATGAAAATGCAGACCTCAAGCTAAAACAAGGTAGTGTTCCCAGGTAGAGCGAATGCACCGCAAACAGACCCTCCATACAGTAAGTAAATATTTTTTATCACCAACCGAAAAACAGACAAAAATAATACAAATGAGTATTGCCACACGTAACATATGTACATGGGAGGACTAAAGTACTAAAACACAAAGTGACTAATGGAATGCAGTATTTTACAGACTATGTGGACGCCCTGCTGAACCTTGTCTTTGCAGTTGAACCCCATCCCCGCCGACCTGTCATCCCAGTATGAGGGACCCTCAAAGAAGGAAGTTGTCTCCTGCTTCAATCAAGGGGCGGCTGGAACCAGACATACTCTCCAGCCGGATCAGGAAACCCCTGGTGTATCCGGAGCACAACACACAGAGGGGATGACACCGCTGACATTCTGTCCCAAAGAGCCCCAGCACCAGCTGACAAAGCTGCCATAGGAGAGCTACCTTAATGCCTGTATGGAGAGGGTCTATTACCAATCCAGTTGAAAACTGTCTGTGCTGCGTGTATACAGGGATGCTTCTGTCATTCAGCCATGGGCACTGTATCATTGTATCCATGAATGGGATTGGTTACATGACTGTATTTGTATCTGTATTTATATATATTAAAAACAAAATTGAAAAATGTAAGAGCTCCCTACAAGAGGAGTTTCCTCGTCTATTTCTTGGGAGTCTAAATGTGATCAGTTATATGTTATATGGTTCTATGGCGCCATAGAAAAATATTAATTTGTCATGGCTTCATTAGTTATTGGGGTCCTGTGGTATAATGAAACCTTACTGTTGCGGTCAATCTCAATCCGATTTTATTAATTTTTTGGCCTGAATTTGAGATTCTGTATCAGACTCGGGTTCGAACAGGTACAGCTGAACCGAAGCCATTGATACCCTCAATGTTTATAGCTGCTCGGGACTCAGGCGTGTGAGATTCCCGACACGCGCAAAGCTGACCAATCACAGCAGACTGGGCTTTTCAGGAGGGGGGCCTTCAAAGTGGGTGAAAAAGTGGTTCTGCAGAAATAAACAGTGTGAGAAGTATAAGCCGTATTTGTATCATTAAGGCATGTAAACCAATTCTAGTAGTATCCCCAAATGAAATTATTAACCACAAAAAACCATATGCCCCCTTTAACTTTTTTTATTATATTATTATATGAAAGAACAAATCTGTAAGAATCACACAGTTGTGTACTCTGCGCATATAGCGAACAACACACACTCTTAGTTCGTTTTATATGGCTATATTGTAACAGTCATAATAGTCAATACTGGTAGTTATATTCTAATTAAATGAAAGAACAAATAATAACGAATCAAGCAGTTGAGAACTCTGCTCTGCACATATGGCGATGTGCGTCCGACACAACAACACACAATTACTTATTTTATATATATATATATATATATATATATATATATATATATATATATATATATATATATATATATATATATATATAATAGAGAGATTCATTTGACAAGTCAACACTGGTAGGCCTATTCTAATTATATGAAAGAACAAGTAATAATCTGCCAGTTTAGAACGCGTATGGCGATGTGCCCCAATTGCACAAAAGTTTTCAAATTTGTTGATGCCATTTGTATTCCCGGTAAGCAGGTCTCCAAAACGTTTGGGACCACTTCGCCCGTAGGGGGTGCTGTAATCGTGGTCATAGATAATCGATCACGCCACAGGGTCAATTACAGTAATTGCTCAGTTAAGTGCTGTGTGTGTGTGTGTGTGTGTGTGTGTGTGTGTGTGTGTGTGTGTGTGTGTGTGTGTGTGTGTGTGTGTGTGTGTGTGTGTGTGTGTGTGTGTGTGTGTGTGTGTGTGTGTGTGTGTGTGTGGAAAAAGAACCAGTGCTGTAGAGCAAAGACCCACCCCTGTCGGAGGCATAGTTGCTTGGAGGAATAATGACCGGGGAATCACTTAAAAATACGGTCGCTGGGGTCGGCGGTGCATGTGCTGTGAATACCTTTCGTAACTGCTAGTTTTAGTTTTATATTTTAGCCTGTCGTCAAATTAGATCGATATGTTTGGTTTGTTTTCAGACCGACGGAACTCAACACCATTATATCCGCTGTGAAAAACAAACGACATTCTGTAATCGATTTAAGAGACCTATTCGTTTGAAAGACATTTCATATATTTGGTATAGTCCTACTTATTATATGTTAGGCTATATCCTATATATGGGCAACGTTGGTGCTATCATGACTGATCTCCTTTGCCTCCAGCCAAGGCGCTTCTATCTGGCAGAGCTGGGTGTGGGTGGCCGTTCTGCGGACCGCAGCCTTCCCTGTCACCCCTCGTCGGTCACACCTTCTTGGGCATTTCATATCTCATCATTTTTTAACCTCTTGCAGATGGGGGCCCGTGTCTTGTTATCTAGCACTGATGAGCGCTTGCGTCCCTTTTTGCCTGCGGCTGGTTTTTCGCACCCCTGGGGTGCATCCATAGAAATAATGTACTACGGTTTTGTTTTTCTTCAGTGCACATGCCGCAAAGACATGGTGAAGATCTCCATGGACGTGTTTGTGAAGAAGTTCCAGCCGGAGCGCTACGAGCGGTGGCTGGCGGGGCGGGACAATGCGCCCATCGACCACTCACGGCCCACCCCCGAGGCCCGGGAGTTCCTGGGGGAGGGGTTTGATGAGGTCATCCGCTCCCAGGAGTGCTGTGCCGAGGAAGGGGAGAGAAGGAGGTGCGGCTCAATCGGGGAGAAAAACAAACACTCAACCCAGAGCAGGCTCTGTTCGCTGGGGAGAACCGTAGCTAGAGTTCAAATGTTGTTCCATTAGATCATCCCATTTATATGTTGTATTCATTATAGTCACGCTGTGGTTTTGGTAACGATGGCTTACAATATATTTACAACATTAACATTAACATATGTTGCACGTATTTGTTTTACCTAGTATTAACATTTATTTATATATATATATATAAACACACACACACACACACACACACACACACACACACACACACACACACACACACACACATTTATTTCTGTACATTGTCAACATTTAAAAACCATCTCAACTGATGGACACAGAAAAGTGCATTTAAATGGAATATGTGCTCAAGAACAGTACTTCTACATCCTGCGAGCACCGCCTCCTGTCTGACCGCTCTGCCGAATCCCCAGCCCGACACAGAGGATCGAGACCAAGAGACACCGGGTCTGCCTGGAGCTGCCTGACAACGTTCTCCCCAAAGAGGATGAGGAGGATGATGATGAGGAGGAGGACCAGTACGGGAAGCGGCCCAGGCTGTGCCTCCTGCCCCCACGCTATGCATCACTAGACTGCAAAAGACATAAAGGTAAAGGCCAAGGTCACTGGTTGATTCATCTGGTATCCAGCGGTCCCTCTGTGTTATGGCAGAACCTCTGTGGGGAGACGGCGCAGGGCCTGGGCCAGCAACCAAAAACTGCAAGGGGCAGGGCAGCGTCTCGTTTCCCTATTTCATTATCGAAATAGGGAAACGAGAAAACGAATTTGCGCATGAATTAAACTTTCAGAAGAAGATTTGGATATGTGTATTCTACAGGGACCAGGGTACAGGATGTTGATCTGAAACCTTTACAGACACTTATTTTAGATTTTAGATTAATAATCTAAAATCTGATTTGTGAGACTACTTATTGATAACGTTAATTGAACGCATTTGATCCGCTTTTGTCTTTTCAAAACCATCCTTTGTACTCAGTGCAATCCTTTCCGTCCCCAGGGCCACCCAGGTTGGTGGTCACGCCCACCAAGCTGACGCTGATCGATCCCTTCCGAAGGGACGCGGGCCGGCCCCCTCACTACTCCAAGACGCGGGCGCCCGCCATCTCCTCCCAGGCTGGCCACCACAACGGCCACCTGGACTCCGCCTGGGGCAGCGAGGCAGTGCCGCAGCCCCCTCACCGCAAGATGGGCGTGGCTAGCCTGCTCTTCCATAAGACTCTAAGCGCCAAAGACGCGCTGCAGGTGCACGGCTGCTCTCTGGAGAAGCAGCAGCAGCAGCAGCAGCAGCAGCCTCCCCACATGCAGATCCAGGTGCACAGCTATGCCAAAGAGCACAAACCACGCCACCTCCAGGGCAAGGCGCAACCGCCATGCCAAACCCACCCCGCAGAGTGTTGGGCGTCCAGGCTGCAGGAAGACGAGGAGGAGCCTCCGCCGCCAGCGCAGCCAAAGCTGGAGCCAAAGCTGGCGCCAAAGCTGGAGCCAAAGCCGGAGCCAAAGCTGGAGCCCAGGGTCCAGGTCATCACAGAGGAGCAGACTCCGGAGCTGCAGCCGGAGGTGTCCACGTCCCAGGAGGGGATGAGGAGGCCGGAGGACGAGGACTCGAAGAACAGCAAGCGCAAGGTCTGTCGTGTCCGTATTTCCGACTGTTTGATATCCATGCTTACTTTCCATGGTCGTTCCAGAACGTCACATTATCTGCTGCCCCCTGATCCCAAAGAAGCATTTTTAACCAACCAATTAGGAAAAGGTTACTTTAGAGTTCCTGGTTGGTTACCCCAAACGTGCTATGTGTGCTACATTACATCTTTACACGACTGGGTTGCATGAAACAGGAATTTGGATGCATGGTGATAATGATGTAAAAGGATTTATGTAAAAAAAAGAAATGTAGTAACTCAAATGTATCTTGTCTTTCACTTTCAAAAGAAATGTATAATTATTTATACACAGACTGATCATCCATCTTCCAAATGACAATCAGTCAGATGTGCGTTTCTGACGTGTTGTTTTCTGTGTCGCAACGTGTTTGCGCTACAGGGCGGCTGCGTGGCATCTGTTTATTGCTCCCTGTCGTCGTGTCCATTTCGTCTTCTGAAAGACATTGTTTCACTGAAATCACGTTCTGCGTGGACACAAGGAGCTTCCTCCAGCCACATACAACTACATGTAGAACACCTGCAAGACTATGACAATTTGGCTACCTGTGTCCCTGTCGCTCAGCATCTTGCCATTTAACTCCCATCGGCTTCCCCTCGTCCTTGGGGCCTTCTATGCTCGCGTTTTGGCCAGCCGTACCACAGGCCCCTCCACGGGGTCTTTGCTGTGATGCCGTCATGCCATAAGTGTAGACGTTGACAGTGTTCTGATGCAACTCCCTAGAGCGACCGCGAGTCCCTCTCGGATGGCGACGGTGTGATCCTGCAGGACGCCTCCCCCTCCATCGCAACCCAACCCTATCACAGCAGCAAGGTGAGCACACACACACGGTTCTCCTGTTATCGTGGGTCTCTGTTCCCTCCTGCCCACCTGTTGTTTGTTGACTTTCTTACTGTCCTTATTGGCTTGTTCATTTTAGTAGCACTATCTGAGCCTTCCAAAAAAAAAAAAAAAACATTAATTTATGAATTACAATAATCTCAGCCAGCACAAAGCCACTTCTCAACATGTGTCATGTAAAGAAAGGCTGTTGTTTAAATGTAGCTTGTGTTTAGTTAAATGTGTGTGAAGAGAAGTACACACATGTACGTTTGGCTTCCAGTGGTTTGACAGTACATCTGACTACGTCTTGTAGTCAGATCCTTTGGGGGCAGTCTTGTGGACTGTGATAAGAAACCCCCTCAAAGATTTTCTTGTATTGAAGGATCTCAAAGAGAAATTGTAAGGCGAGAACGATGGCCCGAGTTGTAATATTTTCTTGCAAGTGGGGGGGACTAGAAAAGGCTACTACGAGTCTGTTTTTACTTTTCCTTCTACTGATTTTTTGACTTGTGCAATTCAAGCGACATTTCTCAATGTTATATCCTTGCAATACTTCTCTATGGCCACCAGGGGTCAGATGAATCCTACTGCAAGACCGTAGCAACCAAACAACAACAACAACAACAGCATCAGCAACAGAAGAAGAAAATACTCCATACTCTCCCCAGACATCATCCTTTACTCAGAGAGATCACCTGTGATGAAGGTAGGCAACACACATGTGAAATATGTTAAGTCACATGACATTAAGTCACAAAGAATATATACTAAATAGTTATTATGGTATTCTTTTCGCACCCGTTCACACCTGCCGTCCTCCACCTCTCTCTCCTCCACCCACACCGTCTGCAGACATATCGGTGGAGGATGAGTTTGAGCGGGAGGAGAAGGACGAGTGGGCCCGGCCCCTGAGCCAGCTGTGGCAGAGCGGACCCTACAACCCCGAGGTGGAGCGGGAGTACAACCGGCGGATGGGCCACCAAGCCCCCTACTGCTCCATCTGCCTGCTGTTCCACACCCACCACCAGGTGGCGCACCGCATGGCTTTATTATTTAATGGTTCCATTTGAACTGCTTAATTGTATTGTTGTTATTGGGATCTGTGGAAGTAAACGATTGACTCAAACAATTACTAAAACGATTTTTCTTTAACGATTTTTCTTAAAAAGTAGCAAGATGATGCAAATGTTACTTTGCGGAATTCCCTATATGCTTACACAAACTCTTCTTCTTGGTCTGCAGTTGGAGTCCAACGGGGAGGATTTGGCGCTCGCCCCGGGGTCCCGGCGTAAAGGGAGACAGTGGTCCAAGCCCATCATCCCCGAGGTGTGCTTCAACACTCACTCCAGCAAGAGCATCGAGGGCCAGCTGTCCAACCCCCACGTCTCCCTGGACGGAGCCAGCCGACTGGTCACCTGCTCCCAGTGCTGCGTCCGGGTCCACGCCAGTAAGAGAGAGACACTCTGGCGCACGCGCACGCGCACGCACACGCACGCATTCTGATCAGGACGTGTCGATTTACATTTGGTAACTGAGCAGACTTAAACCAGAGGCACCAAAGGTGCGTTCCCTTGAGACACACAAACTCAGCCAGAGCTTAAAACAGTCAGGCTTTCTGCACCGCACTGCAAATGTATTGGTCGGCGTGCAATGTGAAGTTATGTTTTTTTCGGGGGGAAAAACAACAACAACAACAACAACAACAACTGGACAGAGTGTGGGGTAGCTATAGGAAAGGGAGCCAAGCCTGTGTATGTCACGTAGGGCACTTATAGTTTGCTTGCGTTGGTCCGAAACAGGACAAATGTTGTACCTGCATCTCGGTTCGGTTTGTTTAGACACGGGTTTTCAAACGGCTGAGCAAAACCCAGCGACATAGTACGGCTGTTCTTACAATGCCTCCGTGCAGCAACGCGTCGACCAGCTGCCTGGTCGGGCCGTTGCAGTGGCCGCGCGTCTCTGCGTCTCTTGTCGCCGGCGTTCCGTCTGTCATCAGCACGTTCGGTGTCGAGACAACGCGTGGGTTCACGTTCATACGCATGAACGCGCTGCCCCAAGAAGCAAGCGCATAGACTTACGCAATCTGTAGGCTTGTTTTTGGTCCCGTTTTTGGCATTCTCACCGCAGTCAAATCGGTCCAAGTCCACCCCAAACAGGTGGTCCGAGACGCTGTGCTTTGGTCACATCCGAGTGCCACTGCTGTGTTCTCACATGCACAAGCAAACCCAACGGGGAGGAAACAAGATCTTTCTAGTTGGCTGGTTTCTCTTGAGCGTTAACAATAAACAAAATACTAGTTGCTTGATGTAAATACAATAAACAAATAAAGATACACTATAAAGAATAACCATTATTTAGTGTGAGATGTAAATATAAGAAAGAATAATCAACATGGCCTACCTTGATTGATTGATTGATTGATTGGTGTGTGGGTTGATGATGACTGTATTACAAAAACCCTGTTCAGCAAATTGCCCCTCGCGGATATTGAAGATTACCTAACCTTACCTTACTTATAAATGAATGTAACGTGAATAACGGTATCAAAAACGGTGTTACGAACTGCAATAAATACTTCCTATGCTACTAATTACATTAAAGTAAAATGAGGCTTGATAAATGCATAAATGCATGCACTTTATTTTACTCAATGTCGTCATTCTTTTATCTTGTGAATAGCACCAGAAAATTCCCCCCCAGGAGGTCTGGGTGTCCCGCCGCTCGCTCTTCTCACCGTTCCCCCCCCCCCCCCCCCCCCCCCAGCCTGTGTGCAGGCCTGTATGTTGGAGCATTGCTCTTGACTCCTGTGGTTTTTGTGACTACACTGGTTTGGACTGGCGCCAAGCGCAGCCATTAGCTATTTAGCCGGGTTATTGATTTCCTCTTTGCTTTGGCCCACAGCGAGTCATCCAGTCAGACATCCAGCCTTCATCACACACAGGCCCGTTGTAGCATCGGTTACCCACAGTGTGCACAAGTGGGAATCCACTATGGATCAGCTAGCTGGCATCACACTGACGTTGCACTTGAATGTTTTTGTTGAACAAAATAAGGCATTGTTTCCCGCACATGCTGGGAGGACAGCCAATGGGGCGGTCTGAGCCGAGTACCATGACTCAAGGGCTCCTTCCTGTTCCCTGTGTGCCCAGGTTGTTACGGCGTATCGGCAGAGGAGGTGGAGCTAGACCACTGGCTGTGCACCCGCTGTGAAGCTGGCGCCAACATGGAGGTTAGTTTCTCAACATGAGCCTGCGCTCGCCAGTCAGCCTTTAGATTCTAGATCTAAAAGCGGATGGCGCAGGCGCAAGGCGCTTAGATCTGGGCGAACGGGGCGTACCACATTTTCGCTTCATGTTTGTTTCGACCAATCGTGTTGCTGGCGGCGGCGATCTGTATTGTATCTGTATCTGCGATCTGTATTGTATCTGTATCTGCGATCTGTAGTGGCCTGCGGTAGTGAAGTGCTAAAACGTGTCTAAAGGTTTCAAACACAAAAAGAAATGAGTTTTCTTCGATAGAAGGTATCCTTATCGAAACAGGAAACGAGGGGCAAGTCTGCACCTGGCAGTTTCGTGTTTCCTGCCCAGGCTCTGTGCAGCGGCCCTTCTCCCCAAAAAGTGTGTTGGGGGGGGGGGGGGGGGGGGGCACACTTTAAGGCAAAGAACACACTTTGTTGAAATAGTTTCGCTCTGAAGCAAAACAAAAACTGAGGCCCCCGCTACTCTCCCACCCGTTGTGACTGAGCGCCGGTACACCAGCAGCTCTCTGACCCCAGTGTTCACTGGGATCAAATTGATCACAGCGCTCAAAAATGTGAGGCGGCCCCCCCTGGAGCCGTTCTTCAATCGGCAGCTTTTGTTCTCGTTAGAGGGTGGCGAGGAAAAATGAAAATGAGTTTCGGAATGGAAGTGACTTTTCCTTCCTGTTCAACGCCGTCCTTGGACTCTGCTTGTGCGGTTTCTTGTGGAGGCATGACAACGGCTTGTTTCGCCTGATGACTAACACTGTTATTTAATGACTCTTTGTGTTGTAGTAATGGCTTCTCTGTCTGCTGAATGATAGAAGTTTAGCTTTGTGTGACCTTGTGAGCTGTTTAAAGTGAACCCATAATAGGGTTTGTTTTGGTTTCAAACTGAGTATGTCTTCTATGATCTTCAATGTAGTAATATATTCTATTTTGTCACTCAACACTAGAATAATAGTAACATTCATCAGAGAAGAACAGGTGTTAGAGCCTAAAGAGCTCAAGTCACGTTCTTTTCGTGACATGAATATTAAATCACTCATTATACTGCTCATTATAATGCATACTCAACAATGTGTACAAGCTTTAAAAAAAAAGTACCAGCAAGTTGGCCTGGGGCTAACCCATGGTTATGCTAACCCATGGTTATGCTAACCCACGGTTATGCTAACCCATGGTTGTGGTGAACCACGGTTATGATGAACCACGGTTATGCTAACCCATGGTTGTGGTGAACCACGGTTATGATGAACCACGGTTATGCTAAACCATGGTTGTGGTGAACCACGGTTATGCTAAACCATGGTTGTGATGAACCACGGTTATGATGAACCACGGTTATGCTAACCCATGGTTGTGGTGAACCACGGTTATGCTAAACCATGGTTTTCCCGCCTTCTTCCTAGAACTCGCAGCCAAAAACCAATCATTTTTTAATTTCAAAGTGATGGAATCTGAGCTGAAACAGGACAGTGAAGTGAGACAGGAAAGTGGTTTGGAGAAGAGAGGTAATCATGCAGCACAGGACCTCAGGTGGAGTGGAACCTGGGTCGCTACATGGAGCGTTGCCCACAGGCTCAGTCCACTAGCGGGCTGGGCCACGGAGCCTCCCAAGCTGGTATTTACTCGACAGAATTCAAACAAAACACACGTGATGTCTACGTCGACGGGGGACTGTTGACGCTTGTGGTAAAAAAGACGAGAAGCTTTATAAATGTGTGGTTGGGCTGAAAATATATTTGTGTGTGTGTGTATATATATATATATATATATATATATTTAGCCATAATGTAATCACAAGTTCCTGATGTGAGTCAAAGACACCCACACACACAAACACACGCACACACTAACACTCACACACTACAGATAATCATCAGGCACTACACGTACTGTACAATCAATTTACAACCAGCAATTACACGGCACAGCAGTCATTAAAATCCTTCTCTGGGATGATACTTTTTTAAGCTATAGCAGGGTGTATGGCCAGGTGCTACAGGCTTAGCGTGGCCAGGTGTGTCCTTTTCAACTGCCGTTTTCCCACGCCATGGTAACCGAAGGGCATGTATTCCGAATAGCTTGACCTGATTTTAATCTAAACATTTCTTCCCACCCCCCCCCCCCCCCCCCCGCAGGATTGCTGTCTGTGTTCCTTGAGGGGTGGCGCGCTACAAAGGGCCAACAACGACAAGTAGGTGTTTGTACAGCGCCGTGTTGTTTGAGGATTCTCTCATCTTTTAGGGCTGCCGTCTTAGGACTTGACTGAGGGAAACTGCTGCTGGCATATGGCCAGCTCTGGGGCTGGAACTTTGTTTTTTAAAAACACTACGGCTGCAAGAAATAACACAAAATTATGATTAACACGCGGTCCAAAGTAACAATTTTGTATTTGCTTCTTTTTTTTTTCTCTGCAATCGTTTCCCCAAATGTACAAATAGCAGATGTTGGTTTTCATCTGGGTTTTATGCAGTCCATGTGCGATATGCATGGGCAGGTACACACCGCAACACACACGGACTCATAAGGGCGACGGCGTCTTTAGTTCACCTCGCTAGTTCAGAGTATAATATGTTATATGGAATATGTTCAATGTGTTGAATTTCCAAAATGGTAAATCTTATTCAGCTTATCCATCTGAATAAGCTGCTGTTGAGATGTGTGACATATTCTTTTGTATACACCACCACAGCAGCTATATGCTATACATGCTATACATGCTATGCATCTCGTATTCAGTTTTCAGGTCAGAGGCCATTATAGTAAAACCTGTTGAACGCCCTGGGAACTCCGCTGAAAGTGGACCAGCAAACCTATTTGATCCTAAAGCCTCAACAACAATGCATGACTGTGCAACGTTCCGCAAAACGTTGCCAGAACACACATCAACATATTCATGTATTCGCAAGTACTCGTTGGCTCCAATACAACGTTTGCACCCTAATATATAGTAAATATAGTGCAGTATACAGTGGCTGAATTGCACAAGCGCTAGTACAGTAAGTCTTAAGTACTGAATGGATGTTCTCCATCCAGGCCTGCCTGCATTGTAAATATGCTCTTTGCAGCCGCAACCCGGAACCACATCCTGTTGTCTCCTCTGGTCTCTGGCATGTAGAAAGAAAGAAAGCAGTCACAGGAAGTGCCACCAGAATGGAATATGTATACATTTCCCAGCCTCTCAAGTGCATAATGCTGTAATGCTTTCTAAGCCCCATTGGGTCATGGCATTCTGTCTGGCGCACGCTCGCAAAACATGTTTATTCTTCTTTAAATGGATCAACGTGTGTGTGTGTGTGTGTGTGTGTGTGTGTGTGTGTGCGTGTGCGTGTGCGTGCGTGTGCGTGCGTGCGTGTCCGAGCATAGGTGGGTGCACGTGCTGTGTGCCATCACGGTGCTGGAGGCGCGCTTCGTCTCCCTCACCGAGCGAAGACCCGTGGACCTCTCGGCGATCCCACTGCCCCGGTTCAAGCTGGTAAGACAACGCCTGACTTCTCGTCCTTGTCTAGAGCCGTTCCCTAGAGCGGCTACGGGTGAGCTTCCAGCGTTGTAAAGAGAGTGTGGGCAGAGAAGAGGGCTGGATTTCAAAACTTAACAACCACAAAGAAGTCCCCTCCCTCTGCACTTCCTCCCTATGCATCCATCACGGACCTGTGATTGACAAGCAATGGATGGCGTCACATGAGTCCGAAATTTGCCTGAAACCTGAGCGGTACTGCAATGCCATCTTGAGGGCAGTTATTCAGATAGTTACATCGGCGCAAAGATCCAGTTTCCAGTGAGGGGAAGTTACTGCATGCACCGGATGCGTGGGCTTTTCCTGTCTCGTTCATAGTAATTTACTAATACTTCTTCTAACACGCTTCTAACAAAGTGCATTTTCAAAAAGGAACTGCAAATCGTACAAACTGTAAATTAGGATCGAATTGCTCTACACGCTTTTTGGGCTCGATTACATCGCAGATGCGTTTAGAAGACGATACACGCTATATAGTCATTTCTTTTTATTTTGTTATTGACATGCTCCTCTTCTGCACATGCCGTCTCATGTACTGAACTATGCGTCACCACCCATGGTTTTGACCACCTCTGAGGAACCTCACACAAACTTTCTCCTTCTTATTCTTGGTGGTTGTCTTGGTGGTTTTCAACTCATTTCCTTTGGCCTCCCACACGTGGACGTCTGTCATATGCAGCGCCACAACCTCATTTTTGGGTGAACGGAAAATACTGCTTGTCAATCTGACGCGGCTCGTTTCCTCAAAGGGACTCGAACGGCGCCTCTGGTGCGGGGTTTCTGGCGCCGTGGACAAAAAGGGCCAGACGGGCTGGCCTCAGGGTCCGTCAGACAGGGTCCCGTGTCTTTATCACCGGGGCCGCCGGTTTGCACCTGACACAGCGTTCAAACGCTGATCCGGAACGGCCTATTCTGGGGCGGGAAAATGCGCATTGACAACGCTAGGTGGGATATGCACACTGAATGCATTGCCGTCAGAGTTGCATCTTTGTAACTGCCAGCCAGAGGCACGCCTGGAAGTGGTCTGGCTGGCATTGTGAGGCAGACTGCTTTGGGCTTGACCTGGGATGCACCATACCTGTTGCCAAGGCATCCACAGCTCATTTGCATGTTGAGATGCGATCACAAACCCAGTATAAATGCAGAAGCCCATGATGGCCTGTCGAATAACGGATAACCTATGCAGATACACATTGCATTTTAATGCCAGGTGTATAGAAGATCCTGATGGATTTCTCCTGCATTTGAGTAAATGCTCCGGACGGATTTGTTCTGGTGGTCACCTCCCTGCTGCCTGCCGTGTCTACAGAGCCGAGCCGAAAGCTTAGTGCAGACAGTGGGTTTGCCTTCTGCGTGTACATGAGTTACGCCCTGTGCTAGGGGTTATTCTGGGACTCTGTGCAGTGCCACTGGTCTGCATTGTTAGACCCGGGTCATCTCAGAGGAGCACTTCCTGAGGAAATTGCGCTGGAAAGAAGTTAAGATACACTGTGCCACCCGAAATCATGGAATTTCCCTCTTTCCCCGTAGCCTGTGAGCGTACGCTCCCTCCTGTCTACTATCTCTGTCGTGCTGATCTTTTGATTACTCACACTGCTTCCAATCTCTCTGTCCCTCCCTCCCTATCCCCATCTCTCTCTCTCTCCATATCTGTCCCTTGGTCTGTCTTGCGCTCTCTTTTCCTCCCATTCTGTCTTTCTCACCTCCAACCCCTCCTCACCTCCCTCACCCACTCCTCTGTCTCTGTCTCTGGCTCTGTCTCTGTCTTTGTCTCTGGCTCTGTCTCTGTCTCTGTCTCTGGCTCTGGCTCTGTCTCTGTCTCTGTCTCTGTCTCTGTCTCTGGCTCTGGCTCTGTCTCTGTCTCTGTCTCTGGCTCTCCCCTCCTGGCAGAAGTGTGTGTACTGCAGGAAGAGGCTGGCGAGGGAGGTGAGCGGCTGCTGCGTGCAGTGCTCGCACGGCCGCTGCTCCACGGCCTTCCACCCCACCTGCGCCCAGGCGGCCGGCGTCCTCATGTACCCCGACGACTGGCCCTTCATCGTCTACATCACCTGCCACCGGCACCGCACCCCCGTCCTGCCCGAGGTAAGCGAAGACGCATAGGGGGAACAGAAGGGAACTAGTTTGAGCCATCGCTGCCTTCCATTTTAAGTGCTGTTTTTGGGGGGGGGGGGGGGGGGATTGTTGAAAAATGTGTTAAGACTCAAAGTAAAAGGTTACACTCAAAGTTAATTTTGTATTGTGGTTGAAACCCAGGAAGTGGAATTCCCAGCCCTATACCACTCTGACTTCCCCTTTGAAACCAATACCCTACATGTGGTAGGTTGTTTTTGTTTTGTTCTGCACACCATAAGCTCATTCGTTTGGGGGAAACTACGAAAACATTGTCACACTTCAGACAAACCGATATAATTCCTGCAGCGAAAGTCCTGCAGAGTGACGTGAGCTGTGTGAACTTGAGCTCTCGCGTCACGCAGAAATGGGGCAAAACCTCTTCCCTTTTCTACAAAAGCTACCAACCTAAAGTCCAGGTGTTTTTGTGGACATTGCCACTCTTCAATATGGTTAGTCAAAGAACTGTTCAATCTTCTTCCAAAGTCGACTTTAGACATGAGAAAAACCCCTTTTAGCTTTTTTTGTCCTCACTAATGACAAGTTCTGAGAATTGTGTCCCATCAGTGCAACTGTCGTGGTAGCTCTGAGCAGTGGTATGTGTATATATATATATACACATACATACACACACACACACACACACACACACACACACACACACACACACACACACACATATATACACACACACATATACATACATACATACATACATACATACATACATACATACATACATACATACATACACACAGTCTTTCTGTTCCTGTGGTGTTTCATTAGAGGGTTTGGAATTTCCTTCCTTCCACCCACTAAGCATCAAATGCTTAGTGGGTGAAGAGACCTAAAGCCCTCTGTCTGGTTTCACGCTCAGACAGGATCGTCTGTGTGCCGAAATGCTTGTTGTATCGATTCACACCTTGTTTTAAAAATGAGAAATTCATCTTTTATTTTTTTCTCAATAGCGTATTGCCAACACAGCGTTAAATGACAATTGCCTGGCCATTTATGATAGGATTCTTTTTCTTCTCGTTCATTCGGATAAACAGCTTCATCCAGTATTAAGATGGAATTGTCAACTCATCTCCTATTATTCATAACTGCTTCTGAAAGCTGATTGCGTCAGTGGTGTAATTCATTCATCTAGTCATTAATTTATTGGCATGCACTGTTCCATAAATAATCCCACCTTAACATCGTGAATTAGTTTATTTTAATATCCAGCTAATCAGGGAAAGTCCATAACTTTCTCTTTTGCCTTTTTTAAATGACCATTGTGGATCCACTGGGATTTGTCGAGCGCTCCCCTGCTCACTGTGTGTGCCTTGCGTTATCTCCCCCCCCCCCCACCACCCTGGTCTCCCCCCCTCCATCCCGCCTCCCCCAGCGGAACAAGGTGTCCATGCGGGAGCTGGCGGTGGGCCAGCGGGTGATCTGCAAGTACAGGAACTGCCGCTACTACCACAGCGAGGTGACGGAGCTGACCAGCGCCACCTTCTACGAGGTGGTGTTTGACGACGGCTCCTACAGCGACAACCTCTTCCCCGAGGACATCCAGGTGCGCGGGGGTGGGGGCGGGGGCAGGGGGGGACAAGGCGCTATCGATTGTCCTGCGCATGGACGAGAGATGAGGTCGGGGGTAGCGGTGCTAGGAATAATGTGGTCTTGTTTGGGTTAGGCAAGCCTGAGCAGGATGCCTAACCCCCCCCCTTACCTCTGTGCTCATGGACCACGTGAATCTACCATTCGCTCCAGGTCGCTTTGGATAAGAGTGTTTGCTAAATAAGCTAATAAGGGTAAATATAATTGTCGCTTACATTGTGTTAGTAGGTCAATAACGGTAATCGAATTTCCGCGGCAAAGCAAACCTGGGAATCACTGGGTAAACGCAGTGGTATCCATGTTGTACTGGCGATGAAGGTGTGAGGACCCCTGGGAACCTGAAGACTATTTATACGTTGATAATATCTTATCTTAAGCCTGGCCTGACTATGCTCTGTGTGTGCGTGCGTGCGTGCGTGCGTGTGTTTAATGCTATGCAATGCTTCCAGAACCGCGACTGCGTTCGCTTCGGCCCACCGAGCCAGGGGGACGTGGTCCAGGTCCGCTGGACGGACGGCTTGATATACGGCGCCAAGTTTGTAGCGTCACACTCCATCCCAATGTACCAGGTACCATGCCCGCCACCCACCTCTGCTGTTCCTCCTAACCCCAGGCTCTGATTAGTGGGTTCTCCTAACATGCAGCCCTGACCGGTTGTTCCTCCTAGCCTCCAGCTGGGATTTGGCTGTTTCTCCTAACCTGAAGCTTTCGTTTGGTTCTTCCTCCTAACCTTGAAGCGGTCGTTGGTTGTATCGTCTCACCTGAAACCTAAGCTATTGCTACGTCCATCCATTTATAGCGATATCTTTTGACTTGAACATCTGGAATTGGATGCGTCGATGTTGGTATTAATTGTGTGGTTACTGATCAAACTAGACACGGCAATAGGCCTCTTTATCCTGCAGTGACCGTTAGGGATTGATATATGCTTGTAGCGACTTAAAGGATTTGGCTGGTTTGCTTGACCCAAGGTTAATTGTTGACATTGTCTATGTATAGATCCGTTGGCCATGATTTTTATTCAACTCACCCCCTCTCACGGTGTTGCACTTAAAAAAACAAAAAATTGGGCAGTTGGCGATCAATTGACATCCATTGTGTCCAAGTGTCAGCTCCCATCGCTGTGTCTTTGTCTTGTCCGACCCAGGCAGGCGCATACGAACCCTCCTGGCTAAGTCCATTCCTCCACTAGGGCCCACAAACGAGCAAATCCACAGGTTTTGATTCTGTGTTCACTCGCCACTGTGCGTGTTCACTGACTTAGAGGCTGAGGCGTGCAGTTAGAACTCTGTGTGATAATAGTAACTGCATTATCGTGAGTGTGACCACCGTGCGTAATCAAGAGAGACCGGAGCTCTCCGTCTCCACAGATACCGGCCGCTGTTTTGATTTCATAGATGTATTATTTTGATGACGGTATATTATATCCGCCTATATTCTAGTAGATTAGGCCTAATCTACTATTAGGCTGCGCCTCGCCTGTAGACAGCTGTGGGAAACCCTGATAAGCAAATTGATTATTATCTAGCGTTAACACCACACAAACTTCACACAAAATGTGTCCTCACTGAGCCCCAGATATAAAAAAAAAAAGATATGATAAAGGATTCGCCAATCAGTCGCCGATGGGTCCGGCCTGATCGATTCGATTTGACTACGCTAAATCTTAGTTTGAGGACACAGCTTATAGGAATGCAGCTCAAGCATTCTGTGTTTCCACTCCACTGCACATGCTCACAGACTCGCAGACAGACTGAGAGGCGAGCAGTTGGAATTCCTGACTGTGAAATGTCCTGGTCCATGGGCACAGGGATGAATTTTGTATCGAACTGTGGATTTGTTACCGCTTCGACCCACCGGTCTCGTTTTAACAAGAGAACTGAATACCGAGAACGGAGGCCTTCATTTTGATTCAGAAGCCAACTCTCAGGCTACGTTCCAATCAGTTAAAACAGCCCCTGCTGCCCTTATCCTGGCGACCTATTGCAATGTTGCCCTGCGCTCAAAATTCTGAATTATCACCCTGCCTGAAACGCGACCGCTATCTTCTCTCAGAAGTCTAACTGCCAAGCCTCAGTCTCTGTGAGCATGCGAGGTGGTGTGAAAACGCAGAATTGAAACTTGTGGATTTGCTCATTTGTGGGCAGTATTGAGAAAACAACCTGGCCAGGACAGTTTATATGCGCTTGCTTGTGTTGGACAAACCAGGATACGGCTATGAGAGAACTGCTCAACACTCGTTTGGAACATGATGGATGTCAGTGGCTTGCCAACTGCTCAGTTTCGGAACGTGCCTCAACTCACGAAAGGGGCGAGTTGAACAACAATCAGCAATCATGCTGATTGCATCTAGACACAAACCCGCATTAAACGGCAAACCGCCAAAATCCTTTAACTTCATCATTTCTTCATATACAAATTATTTCCTGAGACTGTGTGTCTGTGTGTGTGTGTGTGTGTGTGTGTCTGTGTGTGTGTGTGTCTGTGTGTGTGTATGTGTGTCTGTGTATGTGTGTGTCTGTGACTCAGGTGGAGTTTGAGGACGGTTCCCAGATCTCGGTGAAGAGAGAGGACATCTACACTTTGGACGAGGACCTGCCCAAACGTGTCAAGTCACGACTGGTACGGCCTCGTCTCACGCGTGCTGTACTCCGGTTCATTTGCCGTTTGGATGTTGCTATGCAACATTACGTCTGCCATTTGTCAGTGTATGCAAAGTACGCGGATTTATTGAACAAGACTAGAGCCCGGCTATTGTATTGTTCCCATTCCAACATTTGTATTTCTCGCACGCACACGCGCACACACACACGCACAAGCCCACGCACACACACACACGGCTCCACTCCTTCCAAGGGGAGCAGGTCAAGCTATCTTTGTTCTTGATTTTTCTTTTTTACTAATGCCATTTACTTGTTGTCATTTAGTCTACACTGGCGTCTACAATGACGGGACTTCAGCGCGTGTTGCGTGTCAGCATCGCTTGGTTGACGCACAACACCCCGATTACTTCTAATATAAGAGTTCGGCCCTTCATAGTGTGTTGTGGAGAGATCCAGGACATGAACTTTGTTTCGGACCAATGGTCCATGAAAGGCTTTCTCCGTTGAGCTGATGCAATTTTGTTCAGAAGAAACGCGGTCGATGCTGCAGACGTCACGTATTCCCTCCCACACAAACCGTGTTTGAAGCGGCACTCTCTTGTATTAGAACGAAACGGCCGAGCGTGACATGTTGTCCCCCCCCCCTTTAACGTGTGTTTCTCCCCCCCCCCCAGTCGGTGGCATCGGACATGCGCTTCAAGATCTTCACGGAGAAGGAGGTGAAGCAGACATCCAAGCGGCAGCGGGTCATCAACTCCCGGTACCGGGAGGACTACATCGAACCCGTGGTCTACCGGGCCATCATGGAGTAGCTCTGGCCCTGAACTAGCTAACCCAGAGCGCGTCCATACAGGACCCCATCCCCGGTCGCCGCTTGTGGTGCGTGATGAGTGACGGGGGCCAGACCCTTCCTAGCCCCCCTTCCTAGTCCTTCTCCATGCTGAGTGAGGCTTCCATAGTCCATAGGGCTGATTATTTATAAACTACGGCTGGGACTTTCAGTGACATTTCTGTGTGTGTGTGTGTGTGTGTGTGTGTGTGTGTGTGTGTGTGACATTTCTGTGTGTGTGTGTGTGTGTGTGTGTGTGTGTGTGTGTGTGTGTGTGTGTGTGTGTGTGTGTGTGTGTGTGTGTGTGTGTGTGTGCGTTGCGCGCGCGCACGTCCATTTGTTTGTGTGTAGGTGTGTGTTCACACCAGTTGACACCAGTTTCTCTTATTCCTTTTTTTGGTTTTGTTCAATCGGTTTTTTTTTTGGAAGGAAATAAATAGTGACGTGATAGGAAAATATCTTTATTTGTTAACTTTACGAACCATCTGCATAGACTTTACACACTGTAAAAAAAAAAAAATGAAATTACATTTGTTAGGTTACAATGTTGAAAATAATTTTTGGTACGATATGGCAAATTGTATGTATAGGCTTATTTCAGTGTATTGAAAATCCACTCAATAAAAGTCAGTGCATCTAGATCTGTGGAAATGTTCAACAGAGGGACCCCAAACACAATGGGAAAACCTTGTGAGTTACACCAGTTAGTCTCTTGACCTCCAGGTTTACAGCATAGGAATCTATGAATGAACGACATCCAATATGCAGATTTAGTTGTGTGTGGGTGTACTGTGACGACCATGCTAGATAGACTAGGTTAAGTAGACCTACGCCTAAAGTCTAATCAGGCCATTTCATATTTATCAACGATGGAATGTATGGATTTCATATTTTGACTGTTCTACCTTATTTATGATTGATAGGTTGAGTTTGAGAACTCTTTTTAATTGTTATTTTTTATTATTTTTTACAATAGCTTTGCTGCGCATTAAGTGCTAGAAGATCTCAGATTTATTTTATTTATTTTCTGTGGTTGGGTCAGTATTTTAAATTCTTCCAGTGGACTTAATTGTGCTCTAATACTGTTTTGGGGGAACTGGGCGATGTCCAAGCACTTATTTCAACGAAAAGCACTTCTACCGTAACCCTTTACCCTGAAGTGCTAGCGATGTTTATTGACAATTGTCTTGTATAAATTTCAGGTTCCTAATATAATAAATAGATTGCTTTACAATTTTTGGTCTTACGGGATAACTCATCCCTGAGGGCCGATGATTAAGTCCCATTAATAGTTAAATTGCGACTCGATTATTAAATGAGTTATTAAAAAAATGAATAATGCGGGAGAGGCCTCCCTTTTTAAACGGGTCATTTGTCCACGATTGCTGGTGCTTTGTTTCGTTTTGCTGTACCACTCTGTGCACACTTTGTAAACTCACCAACTTGAGTAAAGTTTGGACAAAAAAAGATGACCCTGTGTGTCTGAAAGTAAATTGATTTCAAGATGCATCTGCCAACATCAGAGCTTGATACTAATGGTAGGATTGGAGTGCTTCCAGCGTTGCTTCAACTTCCGTCCTCACCTTGCTGTTTATCTTTCTGCTGATCTGTTAACTTCCATTCCGTCTTCTCTTCGTGGCCTTGGGGACATGACACCATGACACCTGCATGCGGGTCATGCAGGTGTCATGGAGGGTGCCATGGAGAATTCACCACAAACAGGACTCCTGGCCCCTTGGCATCGCGCCAACATCTTGTCTCGGAGACGGGTGTGGTTGACGGTTTGGTCAGCTGGGGAAAATTGCTTGTCTGTTTTCGTTTATACACTTGTATTTCTGTGGGCATGATGTGTCAACTTGTGTCATTTATCAGTTGGGTAACATAGCAACACTAACAGCACATCAGGGTTTATCTTTGTTTTATTTGTTTTATGAGCAATTCCATTGTCCTGATCGTGAGTAATGGCGTAGTGTACTTTTTCTGAAGATTTATTATGGGAAATGACCACATCCTTGGTAATGAGTTACTGCAGTATTTTCCCACAACACTTAGATGGACGATGATGGTTTGGACAATGAGGGTGAGAGCACAGTGAGAGTGTTTGAAAACAAACTATATGAAGGGTATGCGAATAGCGCCAAGTCCTCCTTTGGCTGTTGAGATTGGTATGCATTTGTTTCACTAGTTTCTCTTGCTTATCTCACATACCTTTTACATTAAGTCATTTCACAGATGCTTTCCCAGATGTAGCTCCTGATCTAGCGCCTTAGTAGCTCCTGATCTAGCTTCTTAGTAGCTCCTGATCTAGATCCTTAGTAGCTCCTGATCTAGCTCCTTAGTAGCTCCTGATCTAGCTTCTTAGTAGCTCCTGATCTAGATCCTTAGTAGCTCCTGATCTAGATCCTTGGTAGCACCTTAGTAGCTCCTGATCTAGCTCCTTAGTAGCTCCTGATCTAGCTTCTTAGTAGCTCCTGATCTATATCCTTAGTAGCTCCTGATGTAGCTTCTTAGTAGCTCCTGCTCTAGCTTCTTAGTAGCTCCTGATCTAGATCCTTAGTAGCTCCTGATCTAGCTCTTTAGTAGCTCCTGATCTAGATCCTTAGTAGCTCCTAATCTAGATCCTTAGTAGCTCCTGATCTAGATCCTTAGTAGCTCCTGATCTAGATCCTTAGTAGCTCCTGATGTAGCTTCTTAGTAGCTCCTGATCTAGCTTCTTAGTAGCTCCTGATCTAGCTCCGTAGTAGCTCCTGATCTAGATCCTTAGTAGCTCCTGATCTAGCTCCGTAGTAGCTCCTGATCTAGCTCCTTAGTAGCACCTCCCCATACAGATAATTGGTTCCTTTAGCTCATGATTTTAATGTGATGTTGCTGTGGCCCGAAGCATTGCTGGAGGGTGAGCAGCAAATCCCAAGGAGCTGCTCCACACCAAGGATACCAAAATATATCTATCGAAAAACAGCCGATATATCCATCGGTTATTTTCTACTCCCTAATATCGGCATCGGCCCCTAAAATTGTAACGTTAAGGAAAAGTTATGTTCCATTCATGGAAACGCTACACACTACAAAACAAATGGCATGTTTGTGTGGGCCATGTTCAGTCACCAGTTGTCTGTCAAAGTTAGTGAGTGCAGTGCTTTTTAAGACACTCATGAGATGTAAGTGAGCGTTTCTAATGAAATATCCGTCACTGACGACGTCTCCGCTCCCCTTCACATCCGTGTTCAGTGATGGTGTGGAGGTGAGCCTTCTGTCTAGTTTTTGGCAGCGCACTATATATTTCAACATCATCCACGTTATCGACGCTTCCAAATTATTTATCACAAGTGCACGCATGTGTTTTTGTGTGCGTCGTCTTTTGGGAGAAAGTGTGTGTGTGTGTGTGTGTGTGTGTGTGTGTGTGTGTGGTCACGGGCCCAGTCAGGGCAAGACCGCACTTGTGTTGGCAGGGCCTGGCGCTTGAACATTCCTTGTATCTGAAATCCTCTACGGCTTAAGTACATTTGCAAGTGTCCTTTTTTAGCGTTGGTGTATAAAGTACCCTACCTACCAATCTACATGACTGTTTTTTTTTCCCCTGGCTTCACCAGATATAAGAAAATCAATATAATATAGTACAGTACTTTACAAATCTTTTTATATATATTTTTGTAGCAAACTCCATTTACTACACGCTACCTAGGTGGCTTTTCCCACTCCACCTAGGTAACTTTCCTCGGGCTCCTCCAAACAATTGGACACAGGGTGGTGAAAACCGGTTAATTGTAAAGGTTGCGTAGAATGAGGCATGCAGATGGTGCTCCATGCTGCCATGCCGGAGAGCTCTCCCTGAGTGTGTTCGGCGATGGCTGGTTTTACCTGTGCACATTGGTGTGCAGCCTCACCCAGCTCCAGACTCCAATCAGTCTGACTCGGGCCAGGTGAGGCTGCTTAAACCAGCCATCATCCACACACACTCCCACCATTTTTTTAATTCGGGATTTGATGGCAAAACTTGGGATTCCAGGATATTCTTGTCGTTAACTGCTTGTAACGTCAAGGGCCACCGAAGTTGTTTCACGGTTGTCATTGATAATAAAAAAAGGTTTGTCTATCATTCTACTCATTTAATAGGTCGTTAGCCTGACAGCATTCGGGCGGGACCCAACAGATGTGAACAAAGCTGCATACTGTACTGGAAATATTAATCCAGATAAAGAGAGAGGCGTGGTTCTCTCTCTCTATCTCTCTCTCTCTCTCTCTCTCTCTCTCTCTCTCTCTCTCTCTCTCTCTCTCTCTCTCTCTCTCTCTCTCTCTATCTCTCTCTCTCAGAGCAATCTGTCTCACACATAGCACAGCTGGCAGAGATACATGGCTCTCTTCCGGGCTTGCCACACACCACTCTGCCTGAAAGCCCTTCCTTCCAGAAATTGTTCTGCCAGAAAGCCAGCTCAAGTCAGGTGACACAATATAAAGCACATGTCAGGAATGGTTCAAACACAGGACATTCACCCAGGAGGCCAGGGTTCATGACCTGGGGTCGTGGTGGATGAATGGTTCAAACACGGGACATTCACCCAGGAGGCCAGGGTTCATGACCTGTATTGTAAAGACTTTTTTGAAGGGTGGTGGGCCACAAAAACGACTTGGGATAGGTTTAGGCAACACAACTGCTTGGTTAGGGTTAGGTCGAATCCCCTTACTAGGGAGCCCTAGTGGCCAACTTCTCCCATGTAAACCTCCAAACCATCCAACCCTGTTTGCCTTTGTACCCCTTTACTGCTGCCACCCGGGGAGGGAGGATGGGCTGGAAATCAAGGACTCTAGTTGAATAACAAAATGGAGAAGCGCTTTGTGTTAATGTAGATTATATTTGGGTACAACAGCAACTTGGAGAGAAAAGCATTCTGTATGTAGAAATGCTGTTGCTAATGCTAAACGCAGAAGAGGAAGCGGTTAAAGTAGCTCAGTTTCGTCTTTATCTCCATGTAGCTCTCGCTCTCACTTGAACTCTCTCGCTCTCTCTCGCTCTCTCTCTCTCTCTCGCTCTCTCGCTCTCTCGCTCAACAGGAGACCGCTATCTTCCCCTCCCACACCATCTCATCTTCTCATAACCTGGTGTTGTTCGCTCCTATCTGTGGTGCAGCAGCTGTGCCTCCCTAAAGTGCTTCATGTTTATGTTGTGTTCGGGTTGTGTGTTATGTTACGCACATGCACACACACACACACACACACACACACACACACACACACACAATGGGTCAGGTGACCACGCTCATGTTCAGCTTGCAAAATCAACCTCCGGCCACCGCTTGCAAAAAACCAACAACCAAGGGAACGCGAATATTCTGTACCGTTCGACTAATCGGAAGTGGAACCCGAGCGTCTGGGAGTAACCGTTAACCTCTAAATGCAACGTTTCTGCACAAACTAAAACCCCAAGAGAGCCAAGGAGTCTTAGCTCTCATACAGGCTTTACGTCTGCTATGACAGGACTGTATTTCTTGTCTTACATAAAGTTGTTCCCTTTTTAATCGCTGGCCTATTCGTCTCTCTCTTTCTGCCTCTGGCTCCTTCCTAGCTGCCACGCTAGTCTTGCATGGATGATTATCATCTGGCAGTTGCACAGTTCCTTGTGAAAATAGCACTCAATGCCTTGCTGTCATCACTGGAAACACGGTATTGTTATGTGAAACACATGAAATCTTCACGTAAACTCAGTGGGAACACCATTGATTATCAACCGCACACAAGCCAGCATTATCTTTGTGTTTGTGTGTACTGTCGAGTAACATGTTAAGCAAATATGCTACTGAACCCGAAACTACTGGCTCTATCTTCCTTTAGCCGCGCGCGTGTGTGTGTGTGTGTGTGTGTGTGTGTGTGTGTGTGTGTGTGTGTGTGTGTGTATAATGATTCTCCACTGTGGTCTCATTGTGGCCACCTTTACGATTTCTGCTATAGGCTATGGTGAGTGCGATCTTGAGTGTTGAGTGGCTTTCATGCTGCTAGAAGGAGAAGTTACATTTGAAAACAGAAAGTTTGACCTTAAAGTAGATGACAGTGAGTACATGTAAGACATGAATAAATAAGGGCTTGGATGGGAACTGTCACCAGTTTGGATGAACGAAAATGTAAAAAGTGTGTAGTGGACCCAAGTAACAGCATGCATCCATGCTGTTCCTGGGTGTGCCCTATGTACCACCACGCTCTCAGACCCTCAGATCACCAGATATCCTAGCAGCCAGCCAACCTGCAGGGCTACCGGTACGATTGGATTCCCCTCTCCCTTTGTGGAATGACGTTGGCCAGAGACAGCCTGGCTGAAATTCAATCAAGTCCTTAACTTGATTGAACTACAACAAGATCTCTGGACTGGAGGTAAGGTTTCCAAATGATGCACGACCAGAGAGTGGACAAGTAGAAAAGGACTTGCTCTGTTTTTGCAGTCAATCAACATCAGCTTTTGATAAGGCTTCAGACTATTTTACTAACTGTTTAAAAAACAAATAGACACATTACCCCTTGAGGAAAACCAAAAAACATGTCAACCTTATCCAAATGCATGTACTTAGTCGTGTGCTGTGTGGCTTTGCAAGCCCCATAGTCCGGGACATGAACCTAACATTAGGTGAAATAGCCACACACAGCAACACCTCAAGGTGTTACTGAGCTGTTTCTGAGCTGCACGCTGCTACGTGTCTTGCTGCTGGTTCTCTTTCTAACTCAAGCCTGCACCTATGAAGGCTGAGCCTGCAGCTGCAGGAAGCTATGCTTCAACCCTGTGTGTGTGTGTGTGTGTGTGTGTGCACGTACAAGCGCCCCTGTGTGTGTGTGTGTGTGCGTGTGCGCAAACAAGCGCCCCTGTGTGTGTGTGTGTGTGAGGTGCGGAGCACTTTTGTCGTTGTCTCATTTGTGTCCCATTAGTATAATTCTGGTCTGCAATAAATAAAGAACAGAAGGGAATGAATCGCGCGTGTGGTTTGTTGCTGTGCTTCCCGCACCAACACCACTTTCAACACACCATACCTCACTTCACCATACCTTCATACACCACATACTAGCTTAACACACCATACCTCACTTCACCATACCTTCATACACCACATACTAGCTTAACACACCATACCTCACTTCACCATACCTTCATACACCACATACTAGCTTAACACACCATACCTCACTTCACCATACCTTCATACACCACATACTAGCTTAACACACCATACCTCACTTCACCATACCTTCATACACCACATACTAGCTTAACACACCATACCTCACTTCACCATACCTTCATACACCACATACTAGCTTAACACACCATACCTCACTTCACCATACCGTCATACACCACATACTAGCTTAACACACCATATTAAGATGACAGGCCTCTCTTTGGCATTCCGTTGGTCCCACGGGTGTCAAGTCTCTTGTAGAGCATTCAGCACACAGCCTTTGGCTGTTCTCCTTCTCTTGGGCATAACGCCTGCTTACTGGTGTTTTTGAATCTTCTTTGTTGGTGAGCTTTCCCCCTGCTATTCCTCGTCTTTCGTTGTTCTCTGCGGCGGTCAGCAGCTCATGAGGCAGCCGCACACTGCAGAGGGTCAGCATAGGCCTATGGGTTCCCCTATGGGCCCTCTTCGTCACATGATGAATCAAGCTCATAATCGTCTGAGAAATCTGGGTCCGCCAGCGCGTGATCTTTCCACATCTCTCTCTCTCTCTCTCTCTCTCTCTCTCTCGCTGGGATCTTTTCAATGCCACGATCTCTAAGCAAACAAAAATAAAAATGCTAGGGTAGGCAATTTATTTAGAAGCATGTTTTGTCTTATTTGTTGAACTTCTCTTTACATCATGACTGCAATAGAAAGTTATTTAACCTCAGAAAGAAAAGAGGGGACATGGTTTTTGCATTGCTTCCTGTTATTTATTAACCAATATGTTGGGTGCATTCGAAAGCCCTCAGGATCACTGAACTTTGCTTTGCACACAGTTCTGTGCTCTGCTTCTCTTCGTGGTCCAGGCTTTACGTTTTTAAATATACAACCTTCGGTTATTTTATAATTCGAATTTTCACTTTCATCATCATTGTTGGATGAGTTTCCTTAACATTTTTAAAAGACTGAAACATACAAGTGACTCCGACCATTTCACCAGGTAATATTTGTTATGAATATGATGGATCTTAGACACATAGACTAACATATGATGAAATTGGTGTACAAAAAAAAAAATTTTGAATTCATTTATATTTCATTGCTTGCTGTTCATTTGGTTTTATTTTACATGAGAAAGATTTTCTCAAGATGTGCATATCTGGGCTTTTCTCGGTGGGATTATTGTAAATGTGCTCTTGAAAAGAAAATGGTATTCTATCAATTCTATACAGATGCAAATTCAGGGTTCAGCGATCTTTTACTTTATGTTCCAAGCGCGTCTGTTTGTGTAGCAGACAGACGGTATGACATAGTGCACTTTATTTTTTTAAGATAACACAGGAGTCGATTATGTTTTATTGATCCTTGAGTGGGGAATTCAGGGAACCCTCTTCTGATGTATTTGTCCCCTTTTGCTACTGTTTTATGGAGCAAGCAAGATATAATGATACGGTGATGTGATATAGGTCATTGACATAATGAGGGATCAATGAAAAGGCCACATCAGCCTCATAAATAATAGCAAAATGGTGCCAACTGCTTTACCTGGTTTGCTGCAGTGAAAATATTGTCCCCTTTCTCGTTTCAGACCTTAGCGTAAAAGTTGATCATGTAAATGGATGTCTGTTAAGTCACACACAGAATACCACCGTCAACTTTAAGACTGAAGCCAGTACGGTTCAACCCTGCTGATCCTCCTTCCTGCCTGGTCCATCAGATATGACCAGGTTGGGTTGTTACGTTACATTTGAATAATTCCCTCTTACTTCCTCAACTCCACTCAGTGCAGGGCAGACAAAGTGAGAAGCGACAGTCAAAATCCATCCGTCCATTCAGACGCAGCGGTCCAATGACCAGCCTCATTGTTTTCTTGCCGTAGCCTACTCATGTTCACTTTTGTCGCCTGCTCTCTGAGTGCTCACTATATCATTGTGGAATATACACAGGGATAGAAAAGTAACCTAACAATGTTATCTAAAACACATCACATATTTCACTCTATGGAGGTGTTTTCTTTCCTCCTCTCTCTTTGGCTATTAGTTGGCGATAGTGATACATAAACATGAGTTGTTGATGCTATCAGATAAGTTTGTTCGTTTTCCATTGCCCTCATCATTAGTGGAACGTTAGAGCATCTGCTCAAGCTTGCAGTAGGGACCGAAATTAACGCGCGCACACACACACACACACACACACACACATACACACACACACACACACACACACACACACACACACACACACACACACACACACACACACACACACAACAGTTGAGAAGGGAGACATTTAAAGCCAAAGGCAACACTTGAGCAAACGTCATCCCAAAGAGTCCTGACCAGGGCTGTACTGGTATAAAAAAAAAAAGAAGGTGGGTAAACTATGAATTCTGTGATCAAGGTAAGGTGGACCACGATATACCGGTAAATATTCAGAATAGTACAAAACGTGATTTAACAAACTGCATCTACAGTAGAATTGCGAACATTCTACAATGCCTTTCAATGAGAGAAAAATTACTATTAAAAGTTGAATATTATAAAAACTATAAATCACATCACTGCCTAGCTTGCCCACTAATAAAATAAGAAGAATCACAACAAAGATTTCGAGAATAATGTCATAATCTTACGAGAATAAAATCGTAACTTTGAGAGTAAAGTCATAATATCATGAGACTTAAGTCAAAATATAGCAAGGGAATTTGGTAAAACTCTGAGAATCAAGTCAGAAAATGCAGAGAGTAAAACAAACAATAATAAATTATAAGAACAGAAGATAGGACATCACAGGAGAGAATAGGTTAACGTCCGAGTCCCAACTTCCACAGAACTCTACCAGCAGGGAACGTTTCACATTGGTGTCAGACAATTTGCATTTATACCGTGCAAATTGTCTTACATTGATAAAATTGATCAATTACCACAACAAATATGAAATATTTCCTTTTACCTAGGTAGTAGTCAGTCAGTTGGTAGTTTGGCAGTGGCGGAAATCTGGACTCTAACCTGAGATAGCAGTGGCCCTGTGGCTGTGTGTGTGTGTGTGTGTGTGTGTGTGTGTGTGTGTGTGTGTGTGTGTGTGTGGGGGGGGGGGGGGGGGGGGGGGGGGGGGGGGGGGGGGGGGGGGGACGGAACGGACAGTTATCTTAACTCTTACACAGTGGACAACAGCGGAAGAGCTGATTGTATTCCCGGCCTGATTCAATATTAATGGATCTGTATGCTATGTTACCAGAGTTGCCACAGTGTCAAATGGAACACACTCCCCCCGCCCTCCTTCCCAACCACTGCCTTACCCATGCACCCTAATGCTCTCCAACTTTAGCTCTCGGCCCAACAACTGCTTATGTACAACATTAACATGGTGGGAATAAACAGGATATGATTCAGGCTAGGAAATCTAATTAACATGTCAGGGATGTGTGAAATTCAAACCCAAAAGCAGAATAAAGTTCAAAAGATGTATTTGAGGCAGAGCAAGGCTTCAGCTCAATCAATAACAAAGTAAACAAGAGTTACGCATGCAACTACGGTTCTATGAATTTTGGATGACTGCCAGAAGCAGTGCTTTAGCACTGGATGTATATGGAGAGATGGCTTCCACAATCCAGTTGGACAGCCTGTTTGGACAAGGCGTGGCCCCTCCTGTCTCCGCCGTAACAGACAAACAGACTATCAGACTGGTGAAAGCCAGACGTCGCGTCCATATACCGTCTGAGTGCCCGCACTGGGCAGAGTAGTACTGCCCTTTCATCCCCATCGCCCGGCAGGCGTGTGGGATCATTTGCCGCCAGCGTGATGCCCTGATTGGCATGAGAGGCAGGCATCCTCTTGGGTAAAAATGAGGGGTTCGGCCACAGGGCCACAGGGCCACCCCTGAACCATCAGCGTTCCAGCACAAACAAGCCTGGCTCACGGACAGGGCGTGGAGCTCCCCCACCCGCTTTGCTGACGCAATCGCTAGTAGGAAGGCTGTCTTGCCAGACAGTCATTTTGATTCACATTGCCCCTAGGGCTCAAAAGGGGGTTGACAGAGGGCTTCCAGCACCAACGGCAAGTCCCATGAGGGAACTGTCATTAATTGTGGGGGCCTCTGCCACTGAGCCCCTTTTAGGAAACGGGTGACAAGGCTGTGTGACCCCACCGTCTGGTTCCCCACCCTTACGTGCTGTGCTGAAATGGCAGCCACGTAGACCCTCAGGGTAGAGACTGCCAGCTTGGCGTCTAACCGGTGCTGGAGGAACCGCAATATAACGGGCACCGAGCAGTGCTCGGGCCCCTCACCTTGCGTCCTGCACCAATTGGAATACAGTTAACATCTATTTGCATAGAGGGACCTGGTGGATGGCGCCCTAAAGTTTAAAATGGTCTGGACCACTGCTTGGTCACAGTCATTTAAAAGTGGGTCTGGCCCTTCAGGGGCCAGACGCACAGCCGCAAACGTTCCGGGTTGGGATGCCAAATGCGACCCTCCAGCTGAGAGAGCAGGTCCCGCCTCCTCGGGAGGGCCCATTGCTCCCCGTCGAGGAGCCTGTACAGCCTGGGGAACCAAAGTCTCCCTGGCCAATAAGGGGCAGGGAGCTGTGGCTGCCCTGTTGGACTCTGTGTAGCGTCGGCCATATCAGGGGGATTGGTGGAAAGGCATAAAGAAGGCTGCTCGGCCAAGGATGGGCCAGAACATCCTGCCCCAGTGGGCTGGTTGTCTCCCTCAGGGAAAACCAAAGCGGGCACTGCGTCGAGGCTTCTGACGCATAGAGGTCTTACCTCTGCCCTGTCATACCTGTGCTGGATCGTGTCTACAACCTTGGGGTGGAGTCTCCACTCTCACCCGAGGGCTAGGGATTTCAGCGGGATCTGTGACCACCGTTTCTATGATCCCGCTGAAAATCGGGGGCCGGCGTTGGAACTGTAAACTGTACCCTTGGGATAGGGTGGTCACCACCCATGGGTCTGACGCATGCATCACCCAGCAGCTGAGGTGCTGCAGGGATAAGCGTCTAACCGCCGGCTGCGTGGTCTCAGGTCCTCCTCCCCGGGCCCCTAGGGCCCCTGGGGGGGGGGGGGGGGGGGGGGGGGGGGGGGGGGCGCTGACCAAATGCATGGCCCCCCTTGTGCCCGAGGTGCAGGCCATGTGGGGGCCAGATGCTGTTGAACGGGCTGTTCAGCCTGCCGTCGATGCCTCTGGAAGCCACCAGGGCCTGGTGGATGGAAGCGACTTGCCTACGTGCCCAGGAGGGGGCCCCTGCCTCGCTAAGGGTATAGGCTCCCTCCGGAGGCTGGCAAACTGGCTGTCTGCTTGCCAGTGTCAAGGTCGCTAATGAGCCTGCCGAGCTCTCTTGACATGAAGGCAAATGCCTGCAGGGACGTGTCACTTGGGCTCTGGGCTGTGGGACCAGCCCCTGAAACCTGCATGGACTGGGAAAGGGCCAGTATCAGGGGGGAAAAGGAGTAATAAGATCGTCCGTTGTGCGGCACTGAGGCCTGGGACAGTGGGCATCAGGCCGTAATACTTCCTCCGGGGAAACTATTAAGGAGGCCACCGCTGGCGCCACAGGGGGCATGCGTCCCAGCCCGCGGCTGTCTGCGTCCTGCATGGCAGCAAAGGCCCTGCTGTCTTTGGCGTGGTGAGAGAAGCGCCCAGGGTCTGACCAGCACCTCTGAAGCTCCTCCGTGCAGGGCTGTGAGGGCGGTATCTGAAAGGCTCCTTCAGGATGCTGTGGGGCTCCTCTAAAGAAGGCACTTGGCGTAGCAGCTGCCACTGGTGCCTCGTCCAGCCCCAAGCGCATCCCTGACTGTGCCCTAAGCGGGCCAGCCTCGGAACTGGCTCTGGAGGGCCTGCGTGGCCCCCCGCTCTGAATTAGCAGCCTCTGGAGGACGAATGATCCGAAGCCCCAACCTTCTGGTTGCGAGGCTTCGAGCGCGAAGAGCCACCAGTTAATCGAACTGTTTGTCTTCAAATTGTTTGTTTGCGTTTCAACCTGCAAACGCGAACCTCTGCGAGAAGAGAGAAGGGACAAACTTCAGGATGACGGGGGCATTTATGCTATTGGGCGGCTAGCGCCCTACGTCATCCAGGGTCACAACGTGACTACGTTGGTATACACACACTCGACCTGCGCGTGCGCGAGAGGGATACATCCAGTGCTAAAGCACTGCCTCTGGCAGTCAGTAGGTATGAAACAGAACTCCTGTTTCACAGGAGGAATGCAGAAAACACAAAAAGGGCACAAGGCCGCTGTTGACAAAAACAGGAAAAAGAGCCAAACAAAGAAAGAAGAGCCAGGTCACCATCGCAGAAGGGGCAGGCAAAAGGTCAAAACCGCAGGCAAATCCCAAAACAGGCAGACAAGCAGATACAGGGCAGAGTGAACTGACTAGGTAAGCTAAGAACAAACAAAACAACAATCTGACAAGGTGGCACTGACAGCACAGGACATAAATAGGCTGATTAGTTAACAGGTGAGCAGGAAAAAAAGGTGGGAAACAGACAATGGCAGGATGGACAGGTGACAGGCGAAGTCAGAGGCACAACAGAAGTAGACACATGGTGGACAAAAACACAGAATAACCAGCAGGATGACACACAGCCACTGAGTCCAAGGTGAGGTGCTGACATAACCTGGCAATCTGAGCATGTCAGAAGTGCATGTGCCATTTAGCTGCTGTTGTAACATAGGCTGGTGACATCAGTCAAAAAAACCTGGCCAAGAACATGGGGCCAGAACACAGGGAATGTTGTTGAGATACTGTCAACACGGTAAACCTTTGAGGGGATCTTCTTGACTGCTGTTCAAACTGGGACACTGTTTGAAGATGGATGGGTAAATTGGGTAAAAAAAACTATACACATAATACCCAAAATATATAATATAAATATATAATATGTATGATGTCTTCTTTTTTGTACAATAGGCTATATATAGTATTTCATTATGAGTCAATATTCAACAACGGTCAACTAAAATGTTTTACATTTTTGTTATTTCAAATTAAATCTTCCTTAAATCTGGTAGGTAGACAATACTTCTAGTCTTTGAAATGTCTTCTACCGCTGCCAATTATTTTACTCATCTCAAAAAGTACCCAACAAAAAACGATATTCTCTGCCAGTAAGAGAAACAATGGATTCTAATGTGAGAAGCTACAATACCACCGGTGACGAAGTGAGCGAACCATCACGGGAAGGAAAAAGAAAATACCTTCATTTCAGTGCATGCAGATGGACTGGCATCTTAATTCAACAGCAGTGACCACGTGACGCCCAAGTAGCGTTACCGAAGAAGCCTGCTGAATAAGCGCAGTATATATATATTATTATTTTTTGGGATGGTGATGTGGAGGGGAAATTGGTTTTCCCTTCCACCGATCTAAAGGGGGTGGGGGTGGGTGGGTGGGTGAGGGAGACGGGCAGCCACTCTGGCTGGACGTCTTGAGCGAACACACTGCCAGAGTACTTTCGTGGATCTCAACATGATGGTGGGGAAGGGAGGGAAGACACGGTCGTACGGTCGACCCTCCTGTTATTCACGCTAAGTCGGTTTGTTTTTATCTTCCCAACGGATTTGCGAGGAACGGGAAAAGGTATGGTCCACACACCCAACGTATCTGAATTATATGGCAAATCATTGCGACATTGTGTCGACAACGATGGAAAGCCAACAGTCCAGTTTTTCATGTGAACGGGAACACAGCCCAGCAGCTGAACAACGGCCGAAAAGATGATGCGTTTTGTTTTTAATATGTATTATATATTCTATCCATATATATGTATATATATATTTTTTTTTAGATATATCCGCGTGTAAATGTAAATAATGTAATGCTACTGGACCTCAACCTCTGACCACATTTCCATTGACTGTAGCTTTATGCAGGCCTGCCGAGGAGACCTAGGCAAAATTCCTCCTGCCAACGTAGCGTGTGCTGGCCTAGTAACCCGCTACTGCTAGCTCGTTGGAAATCACCGTTGGATCTTTTTTTTTTTATATACACTAGTGCTTTTACAAGATGCTCCGCTGGAGTATTTTCTACACGCATTTGTTTTCGACTCAACTTACACCGTATAATGGCGCGGATAAACAACTAACTACCAGGTACGACTGTGTAGCAGCCGTACTTGAATCTAGCGTTTGAATTATGGGACAGCCAAGTTCCGTTATTTCCTGTTAGCTGCTAAATTAGCCATTCATCTTTGTAAAACTGGACAAGCGAAAACGCAGGCGACTCATGTCGAATTAAGTATTTTCGAGACGCGTGAGATGTTGGTCCTGTGTTTTGGCAATCCTCTAGTTCAAATGGGCATGTTCCTGGCTGTGGACACATTGTTTAGTCTGATCCTCTTCCAGCCTCTTGTCTAGTTTGCGACATTACTAGCAATATGCTCCCTTTCTTGTGGTTACATGTAACGAGATGCTAAAGTGGTCATGATGTATGACCCATTCAGTTATACACACAAACCTAAGAAAGCAGCATATCGTTGTATACACACAGAGGCCAAGGTGGGCTGCCCACTATATTTTCTTATTGGTTTTTCAATAATAATAATAATGATAAAAGTTCCAGGTATTCCTGGTATTATTGTGCCTTGAATCACAGTAATACATCATTTTGCATAGGCTATGAAGCCTGCATCTTTTGAACTATGTCTTTAATTGCAAACGTTACACGTGGATTAATAGTGATATTAATCCACCCATTACTTTTTTCCCTTTTTTTTTTATAGACCCTCATTTGCTCTTGCTCCAAGCTGTTCTCCGAATGCGTTTTACATCTACCCCACAAATTATTGATGGCATGCTCTGTTTCAACAAGTCCTGCTTGGTATTTGGTACCTTTTGGGTATTTCCTGTGGTCAGAATTAGTGAAATAGTGGCAGCCATAGCAGAAATCTTAGCCTGTTTTTAATGATTATAAGCTTTCATTTACTCCAGTAGCTGTGTAGGTCCCATGTGCTGCTGCCATATATTGTCTGTTTGGAGTGTCATAATTCATAAGTTGGAAAATACGTTTGTTTTCTATCTCTGCTTTCAGTTATATGTAGGTTTGACGAAGATACAGTTCAGACTGAGGAATTAAAGTCAAACAACAGCCATGGAACACTTTGTCCACCCATTTCAATGTTAACTCTAAGTCTGTGTGATTTCTCATGACCTGAATTAAACATCACAGCACTTCCGAGTGATGATTATCTTTAGTTGGTTCAGCAGTAATGGTTGACTTCCTTATTTCACCCTTGGCTAGCCATTCATTAGCCCAAAGTTAAGTTGAGAGACCTTGAAAGGGAAGATGTAGTACTAGGTTCAGGTCATTTTGCATCTCTCTTGTATTCATCCAAATTGGCTTGCAGGGATTTATTTTAAGTTTTTCAAAGATGCCAAGATTCAAAATCTGAACTTCATGGCTGAGAGTGAAACACCCTAACCAGTAGTGTAGACTAACGTGTTCCTTATAGAGTTTAAAAAACTATAATTTCCAGAAAGGGTAAGTGGGAATCACAAGGAAGGGTTTTAAAGTCGCATCATCTAAAAATGCCAGTCCCTGTAGTATTTTATGTGTTCAGTGTCGTCCATCATCATCATTATCATCTCCCTGTTTGGTCATTACAGGGGACGGGTCCGGCTGGTGCCATGTGAATAACTGAAAAAACCATGAAGCCCACACACAAGCTGCTGTTCGTTCTGTGCCCCATGCTGGTCCTTGGCTTCATCTACTACTCCTCTGGGAAGCTACACCTGCACGTTTGGGGCCAAAAGCCACGTAAGTTGCTCTGCACTGCCACAGCTGCTACTGTTTTGTGTATTTCTTTCATTGCCGTCTAAGGGTGGGTGCTGTAACCTTTTTGAATAGCCTTTTTGTATTTTTTTTTTTTCAAATAGTACCTTTTGACAATTTATCTTACATTTAACACACATTAATAATTGGGGAAACAGAATCAAGCCTTTCTTTCAGAAATTGTGCCTTTCTTATAGTTGGATTGTTAGGTTCATGACTAATATTCATCCAACAATGTTATATCAAACACACACTGGTCAACAAGTATAAAACCAAAAACATCACCTAGTTGTGTTTTTATGTCTAGCACCCACCCCTATGTGGCCTCTTTTAAAAGAAATGGAGACTCTTCTGCTTTGGATTCACCTTTGTTGTGTTTGATGTCTATCTTATCTGTTGTGTTTTGCTTTCTGTTTTTCTTCCAGTTCCTCCGTGTGTTACTATTTCAGTTCTGCAGTAAAACCCTTTTTTTAAGGGACCATTTATTTATTTATTATTTATTTTTGTAGGTCTTAATGTTTTTGGGTGAGGAGAGTTATTCTATTTTCTTGGCCCCTCTCTGGTAGTTCCTCTCAAGTGAGTCTAATCAGAGATAGATATTTGTTGACCTTCAGTGTACAGCCGTATCTCTTGACTCTCAACACTGTGATAAGCTAGATGTTTTTTATGACTGTAGACCAAATAAAGCCACTGTTGAGATTCCATGTTTAAACTGTGAGGATAACCATTAGCCTAGGACAGGGAGAAAAGTTTAATCATTTCATCAAAGTTTATTATCGTTATATAACATGCATTGCTTTCTCGAAAGCTGGAAATTACACATTAATTCCCAAGGAATTAATTAATGTAATTCTAAAATCTGAAAAGCCTGTTTCTAAACGCAGTTCTATCCTCATTCATTGTGATTTAGAAATTGTCTGTACTGTTGTCGTTGTGTGGCTTTCACCACAAAATAGAGTGAAAAGGAAAGATTTGGTGGTTTGTCTATGGTCTATGGCGACTATGGTCTCCCTTGCAAGCATTCACTCTTTTGAAGGAGATGCCATGATACTAGTATGTACCACAGACATCCTAACTATGTGTGCATTACTTTTTGTTTGCCTGTTGTGATCTGGCTCTAACTTGTGTAAAAGATTTAGCAATGTTGGAGGAGAGAACTCAAGCTGGCCTTTACACCTCTTTATGAAGCCAGCAGAGGGGGCTCCAAGATTTCACTTGGCCACCATATAAAACGTATTGGCTGGTAATACTAAAGAGAAAAGTTTCTGGCAAAATTTCATCCAGTTGGTAGCCGTCATCCCAAGCCCCCTGTACGTTTTTTTTCCAGAAACATTTATTTATAAATGGAGAATTTAGTGACTAACTAGTGGCTGAAAGTTGGACTTCCTCTGTGTATTTAGAGGTAAATCCTCGACAGCTAAGCTCAACAGGGAAGCTGAACTTCACAGGCCAGTGTGCTGACATCTAGGCCTATAGAACAGCACTGATGACCCAAACTGCTTTCCCCCGCCCTCTAACCGTGAGGAACCACCCTGATCAATTCTCCCTACATCTATTGCTAAAATTAGACTAGTCTTAAGGTGTGGCAATTTTAATGACGGGCATTGAAAATACCAGCCACTAATTTGTATATTCATTTCAAACACTAACATGTTTTGAGGCACACACTCTTCTTGAAAGTTGGAAAAACCTCATCGCCTGCAGTGATGCAATTCACATCCGGCAAATCTCATCGCTAATAAACAGTGAGGTGGTTTAAGTGAATCATTTTCGTCTCAGAATAATTGTATACTCCACTAGTTTACTTTAATGCCATTTAAGTTAACACATTCAAGGAATTTTTCTTTGTGTCACTCACAGGACTTATGGGCAGTGCGCCCATAAGTCCTGTGAGTGACTGTGAGTTACAGTGTTAATAATACTGTTCTATCCAACTACATATCTTGTCATTGTCCCATGTCAGGCCGAGCATTGTGTAAGCAGGTTCCAAAATGAACTTTATACCTGCAACAGTGGAAAGATCTACCGGCTAAGTAATCTTTTTAATATTTAACCCTATAATTTTTCAAAATTCTATCTGCCATTGGCTGGTGGCAGGTGTTCATTTTGGACCCTGTGTGTAAGAAATTGTGTTTAATTTGTATCGACATTGTGTGTGTGTGTGTGTGTGTGTGTGTGTGTGTGTGTGTGTGAGAGATGCAGCAGTGCCAGATGTGTTTTAAAGGACCGATGGTGGATAAGGGATAAAAAAGCTTTTTCACACAGCCCCCTTCCCCCCCACCCCTTCATTGAACTGTGGCAAACTAAGCCACATTGAGAGGATCATATCGGCATAATCTCCTTCCTCACTCTTGAAATGATTGTGCTGGGTGGGACTCCCGCGACTCCAGGACCAAAAACGTTCCCACTTGGACATGGGCCGGCCGCGTGCATCATTAAGATGATCATCTCAATGATCTCTCATTTACTGTTTTTAATCATGACTAGATTTTAAGCTGTTGTTGGCTGGGTACCATATGGCCAGTTAGTGCTTTCCAACAGTATGTGTATTCCCCTGGTTCTAGCATAACTCAAGCACTTCTTCCTGGGAGAGTGCTGACAGGGATGTTTAAGGCAGGGTCTTTGGATGGGATAGTTGTTGATGCTGTATGGATCATGCTTTCTTGGACGGCCCGGTCACACCGGTGACTGGGCCGTCCAGCGTTAACAAATTTACTATTGCAAAATGGGGCTACGGTCTTTTATTTGCTGTTTAATAGATAGCCATGTCTGCAGAAGTCCAAATGACCGTAAGCAAGCGGACACCTACGTTCTCGTACTCTGCGGCTGCGAGCATTAGAAACATCACCTTGGGTTGTAACGCGTTGCCTGGCTGCTCTGAATAGCTCTTGCCTGACAGCCCTATGATCTTAAGGAAAGTCTTATTGGGTTGTAGCTGCGTCCCTCAGTAGCTCAGAGTGATGGGCATATGTGCACACACCATTCGTCAGAGGAGTTAAATTATTAACAGTTGGTAAATCCAATCTAACCCTGTTTTACTGCAAATGCTGCAGCTATCATTGCATTCTATCTTCTCTAGAAAACGGGTCTAGGCAGTGAGTTTGCATTATAGATGGATGGATGGATAGATGTTCTCTAGACATGGACAATTAACCTTTCTTTTATATCTATCAATATCCAGTTTTATATCTGATCATATTTCCAAGCAACTCTCTCTTCTCTTTCATTGATGTAATCCTTTTGTGTGCTCTCATCAATGTTTGATATATGACTGTCTCCACTGAATTGGGGGGTCTGCAATGACTGATTGTCTCAATCACCCCTTTGTGTTTTCAGAGAGTGATGAAGATCCTACACTCAGGTCCTCAACTAAAGGGCCTAAAGTGAAATTCGCGACAGATAGTCATGTCACAGGTAGAGGAGCCACCTGCGTGCTGGGCTCATGGAGGAAGTGTTCTTCTCTACAGTAGGGGTCGACCGATACGTTTTTTTCAGGGCCTGTACCGATTATTAATAATCAAGGAGACCGATAACCTATTATAATTATAATTATTATAAAGTAAACCACAAACAAGCTGGGTGTACACAGGACGATTTTTCAAATTTAGAAACCGTGAGAGACCGCACACGTAACGATAGATTAAGATACATTTAACTGTTCAGGTCTTTTAGTGTGTGATAGGAAACGATGTAGCCAGCACAGCACACCACACACTAACCGATTCCATTCCACAACAACCGGAAACCTCACCAGTCCCGTGATCAAAATAGTGACTTTAGTGTCAACAAACATGGCGGACGACGGTCAGGAGACACGAAAAACTAGTATTTGAAACAAATATATATATATATAGTATTTGAAATCATCTTGAAATGCCATGTTTGAATTCAAAAGGAATAGATTCAGATGACCTTGTTTTAAAAGTACATTTAAAAGTTACGAATTAGAGGGTGTTTACATTTCCATATACAAAATTCAATGGCTTTTACAATTCAAAACATTGTGGCAGGGATTTGCTCCCATATCTGCGCGCTCCGCTCACTGACCTGTGTTCCTCTGTGTGTGCCTGTCTGTGGCACACACAGAGGAACACAGGTGAGCCTTCAGTGTTGATTTGCTATTACTCGTGACGTGTAACCAATGAGAGAGTGCTGTGGGCAGGACAATGCTGGAGACCACAGAGTGGTGACTACAGACGGAGAGAAGCGGCTGCATCATAGCCAAAGTAGAGCATTTTGAAATTAATACATTTAATCGGCAATCGGGTTAAAAAAACAAAACGACAACCGATAATCGTAAAAATGCTGAATATCGGATCCGATAAATGGCCAGGCTTATAATCGGTTGACCCCTACTTAACAGTTTACACGGTATAACCGGGGAGGTTTTGGTGCTCTCTGTTGAAAGTCAATCTCTACTAATGACAAAATGTCCTCCGAGGTGGTTGGTTGTTATTAATCACTATAATCCAGTTGGTGAATCTTCTATGGGCTTTCTTTTTTTTTTGGAGACAATTGCAGCTATTTCCCTTTCTTTTCAATATGGTATTTCCTGGTACCTTTTGCATCCAACCCATAATTACATTTACCTTATTGGACCTAATTGGGTGACAGCTTTCATATCTGAATGGAGATCCAGTGTTGTTGATTGGTTGTGGTGATAAGCTTATGGCTAAAGCTACTAACCGCCCTTCTCACTCTCTTTCTCTCTCTCCCGTTCCCTCCCCCTCTTCCTCCTCTCGTGCTATTAAATGTTGACATTTTGGGTTTGGCAGCATCTCTCTGAGCCCCTGTCCGTCATAACTGGTTGACGCCCCCCCCCCCCCCCCCCTCCCCGATGTTAACCGAACCTCTTGTGTTTCAGAGTCTGAAACGGAGATTACTCTCACCGTGGGACAAATAGTAGGCTCAGGTATACCCTCCACCCCCACCTCTTCTCCACCCCTACCTCTTCCCATTCATGTACCCCCTCCACCTCTTTCTGGCACCAAACCGCAGAACTTCCTCAACACCCTGTGCTCCTAATTCTGGCCAATCGTTATGGCCACAATCCTATTTTTATATATATTTTAAAAATGATTTAGCACTCAGCTAAATCATGTATGTGGTGTTATGTTCTCTGGAGAATCAAACAAAAATGCTGGCATATGCTTTACATCAAACAGCCAGCGAGGAGTTGAGCCATCTGCCTGGGTGTGTCTGCTGTAATGTAATACAACAGCGCCCTCTGTTGGCACTGAGCAGAATCAATGGCAAGGTTTCATTCCTGTCATTTTTTTCTTTCCTTTTTTTTAACAAGCAGTCTGCAGGAGTTTCTGCGGTTACCATGGTATCAGAGGCCAGCATTTAGCCTAGCGCTACTGGCCGGAGCGCTTCCTCCTCCTCGGCCCGGTCTCTTGCTGCTGCTCACCTCCTCTCGGCAAACTTCACACACTTTGCTATGGGAAACGTGCATCCATGTCCATCCTCTGTCGTCTCGACTACCACAGCCCACCCCCACCCCACCCTCGTTCCTTCCGGGCTGTGCTTGGAGTCTCTTCCGTCCTCCTTCACCTCCTGCTGCCTCTTTTTTCTTTCTCTTCCCCCCCCCCCCCCCCCCCCCCCCCCCCCCCGTAAGGTCTACCTCTGAGGACAGCAAGCCCACGCATCGGAGGAAGCCTGGTGGCCCCTCCCCTCTCCCTGCCACCCCCTCCTCTGTGGCGTTCAGTTCTTACTGGTGTCAGGCCGCATTTAGTGTTCCTACAGAATGAGGGGGCAACGTAATTCCTTTTGTGTGTCTTAATTGCTTTATACAGTTGTCAATTATCATTACTGTGTGCTACACCACAGTACACTATTGGATCAAACTATTATTCAGACTTTATTTAATCTTTCTATCTTTCTTTACATTTGTGTATAAAAAAAAACGGGTAGGTTTTATCTGCTTTCTGTTCCTCTTTTAAACTTTCTACTGCCTCTTAATGAACTCTTCATGAGGCACCTATGGACGATGACTCCAGGCGTTCATAGGTGAACCATAATCAGCGTTTCCCTAACTTAATTTTTAACCTACAGATTATTTTGGCTGGCTTCTACCTAACCGTGCTTCTCTGAACACAAATGCTCTATAACTCTAATGCTTTTCTTTCACTTACAGTTTTTTTCCTTTACGTTTTTGTTTCAGATTCAATGCTTTTTGTGTTTTTTCCTTTTTTGTTTTTAAACAATGTCCAGGCTATTCATTTGATGAGAGACATACAACTATAGCTACAACAGCTGATAGTTGAATTTATTATTTTCGTCATGGGTTCCGTTAATGACTTTTACGTTGCCAGCTATGTAAGGTTTCTCTTTTTGATAACTGTTGTTTTTCCTCTCTTTCCTCTTCTCTTTTGTCTTTGTCTTTTTTTTTTCTTCTTCTCCAGTGTATGACAAGCAGGGCTTTCTGCTGAAGCTGGACACCAAGTTGTAAGTACATCTCCCCACTTTCAAGTCTAACCTCGTGTCCTTCCAATCCGTCGTCCATCCTCCCTCCATTGCTCTGCCATGCCTTTTTTTCACTTTTCTCCTAGAAACTCTCCCGTTAAATCAAGGGGCCGTTTACACACCATAGAGTCTGAACTTTAACTCTGGGCTTTGATGCAAGCCTCCAATATTTTTTGGGCCCTTTCCTGCTTATTTTACACAAACTGACGTCCTGCTTTGTTTATTAAATAATTGGGCAGATGTGTCTTTTTAACGCCCCCATTTTCTATTCCTTCGAATATATTTTTTCCATACAGATGTTATTTGACCAGTGCGGGAACATAGAGATTATGGAAATGTAAACCTTTTACCTATCCATCTCACTTTGTCTAATAAACATTTAATAATTTACTCACCAGAGTCCTTACCAAATCTGGCAGATTTAATGCATGCAGGGTAGATGCTCTCAAGATGCTCTTGACCATTGATTCCTAGTTTGGTTTATTTCATAACAAATATAATTTGCGAGTACTGAAAAAACCCTCTTCACTTATTCATTTAGCAGTTAGCGTCCACTGTGGCTCATGATGGGTGCACATTTCTCGACCATTGGTTGGACACTATTGTCACAAACTGCCACAGCCGTCATACTTACAGCTGGGTCATTGTTGTTATTCGTTGTCATCGCCGCTCTGGCACGGCATGCCTCTCTACACTTTGCCTTCGCACTTGAAGCATGATTTCAACACACACTTTAAGGGAATGGGTAGGGGGTTCTCACATGGGACTGAATGCCCTCATTCTCATATCGGTCTCGGAGTGACCCACGTCACAGTAACGCCACAAGTTGTTGATGCTAGCGTTGATGTGGTTCCAGCATTAGTCTTACGAACCCCAACCTGAGCACAAAAGCTATTTCCCTAAGGTTGATGGGCCGCTATCACTGGTCTGTTTGGAAGACATGGGATTCCTCTCAAACTTGGCAGCTGAGGTGTCTCTCTCTCGCTCTGTCTCTCTCTCTCTCTGTCTCGCTCGCTCTCTCTGTCTCTCTCTGTCTCTGTCTCTCTCTGTCTCTCGCTGTCTCTGTCTCTCTCTCTCTCTGTGTCTCTCTCTGTCTCTCGCTGTCTCTGTCTCTCTCTGTCTCTCGCTGTCTCTGTCTCTCTCTCTCTCTGTGTCTCTCTCTCTCTCTCTCTGTCTCTCTCTCTGTCTCTCTGTCTCTCTCTCTCAGTCTCTCTCTGTCTCTGTGTCTCTGTCTCTCTCTCTGTCTCTCTGTCTCTCTCTCTCAGTCTCTCTCAGTCTCTCTCTGTCTCTGTGTCTCTGTCTCTTTCTGTCTCTCTGTCTCTCTGTCTCTGTGTCTCTGTGTCTCTCTTTCTGTCTCTCTGTCTCTGTGTCTCTGTCTCTCTTTCTCTGTCTTTGTCTCTCTCTCTGTCTCTGTGTCTCTGTGTCTCTTTCTCTCTCTTTCTGTCTCTCTGTCTCTGTGTCTCTGTGTGTCTGTCTTTCTGTCTCTCTGTCTCTGTGTGTCTGTCTCTGTGTGTCTGTGTCTCTGTGTCTCTGTCTCTCTCTGTCTCTCTTTCTGTCTCTCTGTCTCTGTGTCTCTGTCTTTCTGTCTGTCTTTCTGTCTCTCTGTCTCTCTGTCTCTGTGTGTCTGTCTTTCTGTCTCTCTTTCTGTCTCTGTGTCTCTGTGTGTCTGTCTCTGTGTGTCTGTCTCTGTGTGTCTGTGTGTCTCTGTGTGTCTCTGTCTCTGTGTGTCTGTGCACGGTGGGCCACCCAGTGGCTCCCAGCACAGCGGGCCTCCACTGTTTATTTGAACTGGAATCATGGCATAAAGCTGACTTATTAATGATCATGCAATTGAGAGGCTGTAGTCAAGACAGCTGGTGTAATTATGTCAACCAAAGCCCTTCTCTTCCTCACACCGTGCGGTATTTGGGCTCTGATAGTGGCCTTTCACAGGCCCTTCTCTGTATATTTTCTAAATATAATGCATGTGCTTGTGAATGATCGGCAGCGCCTGCCGGTTGGTCGCTCATTATTCTCTCCATTGTTCTGTTCTCTTCGCTCACCCGCAGGCCCCCGGAGTTGGCCTACAAATATGGCAACCTCAGCGAGGGGGCGTGCAAGCAGGGCTACGCGGCGGCCAAGATGACCACCATCTACCCCAAGTGAGAACAACAGCACGTTTCTTCTCCTTCACTTCCTTATCTCCGTTTGCCCCGGGTCCGTGGTCAGATTCTCCAGATTGGGTTGGTCTGAATATTAATAACGCCCTCGTGTGCCCCTTTTTTTTTTTTTTTTTTTGGTTATCGAAAAGGGAACAAAGCAAGGGCATTTTTAAATCCACACCACAGGAGCAATCGACATAAGCCTACAAATCAGTATCGTTTGGTGTCACCAGGATATAAGACCCAAGCGGTTACACTAGTATAACAAGCCGCGTGATGTCACCACTCAAGCCGAGTTTGGCCCTTTCCCACAAAACCCTCTTCTTGTTTTTTCTTCCTCTCATTCCTCTCACTCATCTTCTTCGACCACGAGACCCCGTCTTTGTGAGCCCCGTGCCACACAAAAGACGGTCTGTCACTGGAACACCAGCCCCCTTCAACCCCCCCCCTCCCCGTCCCACTCATGTCCTCGTGGCCTGGAGGCTTTCCTTTTATTACCAAAGCACGGACCAACTTCCTGTCCAGAATGCCCGTGACTCATCACCAACTTCCTGTTCCTTTGGCCCCAGACGGTTCCGCGGGGCCGCTCAGTAGACCCTCTGTGATGTCACCCCTGGGTCCCTTTCATCTCGCCACTTATCCGAAGCTCAATGTATAGCACTTTGTCTCTTTAGCATTCCTTTAGCATGAAGCTAATAGAGAGGCAATTTTCCACATAGCTTATAATTGCGAGTGACATTTCAGCGCAAAACCTGACCCATTTAATAAAGGAATTTTCTTTTCTTTCCCCCCTCCCCCTCCCCGAGAGTCATTAGCCGTTGTGGTTCTGAAAACCAATGGATTTATGCAGATAAATAATTTACTTTAAAGATGCATATTTAGCACACTTTGGGGGTGGGGGTGGGGGGGAGTAAATCAACTGTATTGTAATGGCTTTATGCGGGTAAAGGCTATCCTAAGGCGAAGTGGCGTAGTGTTCCCTACTCTGGCGGGTGTGATCACTGGCCATACAACAAGACTTGGCCACGGCTCGACTTTGCACACTAGCAGACCCGCCGGGAATCGGTAAGCGGCGGTGAGATGCAGCATCGTCCGAGGAGCTGTGTGTTCACCACCCCACTGCCTCCCTCCCTCCCTCCCTCCCTCCCTCCCTCCCTCCCTCCCTCCCTCCCTCCCTCCCTCCCTCCCTCCCTGCCTGCCTGCCTCCCTCCCTCCCTCCCTCCCTCCCTCCCTCCCTCCCTCCCTGCCTGCCTGCCTGCCTGCCTCCCTCCCTCCCTCCCTCCCTCCCTCCCTGCCTCCCTCCCTCCCTCCCTCCCCTAACAACTTCCTCTAATCAGCCGCACGTGTCTGATCAAAGTTTGGTCCAACGCGCCGCCCCCCCCCTGCCGGGAGCCGGCTGATTACTACCACCTTCAGAACCAGAGCCCACAGGTCAACAAGCGCTGTTAGTGGCCTAGCAAGAGACCCTTTATAGCAGCGGGGGCTTTTTAGAGAGGGCTTTATGTTATTGCACGCCTGAGGGTCATGCGCTAAACCACGACGTGCACACGTTTTTCAATGTTGTGTCCGTTTTTCCAAACATTTGACCTAATTAGTTTTCCCTTTTGTTTTACTATTTATTATTTTTGATACTTTCATACAGATTGCTTGCTTGATCACTTTTTCCTTTTTTATTTTTTCCTCTTTCCCCTGCATACTTGATCTGTCTTGCCTGGCTGGCAGCTTGACAAGTGTGAGTTGTTATTTTAGGAATGACACTGTAATTGGTTTGTGAACCAGCCCTCATAAGCCATTAACCCCATAATGAGCCCTAGCTCTGATTCTCATAAGCTGGAAAGGCAAATTAAATTAAAAAAAACATTGAGTCAAAATGAAGAATATCCATCCTAGATTTCAAGTCCCTTTTTATTCCTTTTTTCTGCGTTCAGTTATAAATGGTGACGTTCATTTCCGGTAAAACTAGGTGTAGCCGATGACTCCTTAACCTCCAGCATGTCGCTTCCACCCTAATCATCTCCTCTTTCCTCCAGATTTGTCTTCTCTGAAGGGCCCTGCCCTACACAATCCAATTTATACCCCCCCCCCCCCCCCCTCCAATTTATACCCCCCCCCCGCCCGCCCGCCCCGCGCGTGCCCACCACCAGTGTTGTATTGGAGCCCTAAATCAAGTGTTGACACTGAACTGAAGCTCTGCGGTTGTAAAAGTAGTGGCTGGGAGTGAGGGATGGACCCAGCGTAAGGAAATGCACAACACAATGCGGTGAATCCTTGTGGGGAGCTCCTGTTCAGCTCGGTGGCCCTTTCTACCACCTCTCCTCTTTGAACTCTCTGAGTCCCTTTTGTCCTCCTGCTGCTCAACATACCCATGCTATTTGCGGCCATGTTTGTCCTTCTGAAGTGTGTGTGTGTGTGTGTGTGTCTGTGCGTGTGCGCTTTCATACTTTCATTAGGAGGTTAGTCCTGCATGTTTTCTCGCCTCCAGCGGCGTCACATCTCAGAGTCATCAGGGCATTAGCAGTCGTTTAGTGACACAGGGAGGAAAGAGACGTTTAAAAGTGCATCTGCCATGTTTGGTCACGGTATCGCAATGCTCTTCTCTCATTCTGTTTGTTGTGTTGAGTCCTCATTGTTGAACTACATTGCACTACGTTGTCGTGCCTAGTACTTAAGACCATAAACAATGTGAAACTATGAATTGGGCACATGTTCTGCCTGTTCTCTCTTTCAAGGTTTAGTGAGGACCATCTGTAGCAGCTGTAAGCTATTATCATTTGGGGGGGTGGGGGGTGGGTTGTTCGCTCGCTCGCGTCTTCATTGTTGCAAAATAACAAGACGGTCATGACGGACGAGTTGATGTCGGATGGTGTAAACACAAAAAGTTGGTGTTTAGTAACAAAGCCTTCGCACTCAGCCACGGAGCGCCAAAAGGCCACATCTAGTTTTGTTTTTTGCAACTGCCTTCTAGTGCTCTCGTTTATTTTCAAAAGCGTAGCGTTGTTTGACTCAAGAGCAAGTGATGGCGGGGGGGCGGGCGGGGGGGGGGGGGGGGGGGGGGGGGGGGGGGGGGGGGGGGGGGGGGGGGGGGGGGGGGGGGGGGGGGGGGGGGGGGGGGGGGGGGGGGGGGGGGGGTTGACAGACGCTACAGATTTAAATCTCTTGCAGTAGCCGATTGGTGTAGTGCCAGGGTTAGAGGAAAACTTCTGGATGTGTTAACTCTGCGAACCTATTTCTGATCATTTTGGGTCGAAGGGACTAGTGCGGACAACAATTTCTGGAGTTTTGTCCAGTGTTGGTGTGAGAACACTGCAGCCATAATCTGCAAAAAAAGGGCCTGCAATGTGGGGCAATAGCGATGTATGTATCAATGCACGTCCTCTAAAAGGGCTTTGACCATTGACCGGCTCAGATTATATCATATCCTTAAGGAAAGCTTCCCTGCAGAGAAATACAACTTTGTTCTTCACCTTTCACTTCCGTTCTGTTCGTTGTTGTCTACCCAAGTCTTGGCCAAGGAGAAGTCTAGAGAGAGTTGGAACTGTTGCAGGAAGAGAACAGTGGAAACGGGAGTGAGAGTTTGTTGTGTTGGACCACAGATAGCGTAGCTTTGTGTTTTATATAAAAGATTTGGGTGAAGGAGAGTTGAGATTGTAATGACAATAGGGACATTGTCGGGACAACGAGATTTCAGAGCGAGACTTCTCCTTGCGTGAGACTTGGTTGGACACAATAACAAACAGACCGTGATCAAGCTAAAGGTAAAGAAACAAGTTACATTTCTGTGTGAGGATTCTTTCCATAATTACAGAAAATAATCTCAGTCAGTCAGTGGCAAAAACAAGCACTCTAGAGGACGAACATTGACTGACGCTATTGCCCCACAGGATTACATTGCAACCCATGTTCACAGACTACGGCTGCAGTGTTCTCGCTCAATACTGGTCCAATCTCCACAATTCTTCTTCCGCATTTGCCCCTCAGATCTAAAATGATCCGAAAATGGGGTTCCGGTTGAAAAATCCCAGAGTTTTCCCATGTTGCATGCATGAAGTGGCTATTAATGATTCGGGGGCTGTGCTTCATGTTTCATCAACGAAAGGACACAGGTACCACATGCAAACACACATACTTCCATGGGGGAGAAGGTGGAAAGCTGTGTCTGGTAAGAGTGCAGCCACAGAAACTTTACAAGTGTGGTTTGTCAACATAGCCAAAAGTCCCTTATTTATTAGTTCTACTCTGCCATGGCAGGATGACTTCTTTCTTCCTAGAGTAAGATAAGGAGTCTCATGTTGTTGGCCAACACCACAAGCCCATATTTCTTCTTCTGTTTTTGTTAGCGGTTTCTAAGTTACTTCATTTGCCTATTAAGGTTGTGTGTGTGTGTGTGTGTGTGTGTGTGTGTGTGAGAGAGAGCCTACCAAGTCGTAATTATGAAAACGGAAGTAGGCTTCTCCCCCCCCCCCCCCCCCCGCCCTTCTGGTGGCCTCTTGTTTGTCTCCACTGCATTCTCTCTCTCTTCCTCTGTGTCCGTCTCTCTTACCTCCGATGTCCCGTTGACATTTGTTTCCTGCGAACTGCGAGAAGCAGGAGGAGGGGTGGTCGAGGACTAGGGGTGTGACTCTTTCGGTATCTCTCGATTCGATTTCAAAATCGATTCTCCTTTCAAAGCAATTCCCGATTCAATAATCGGGAAACGGGGCAATTTGTTATTATTATTTTTTTTACAAATTTGTAAAAAGCGAACACACGCAAAAAAAGAAGATTTTGATTCTGAAATCTAAAGAGAAGGAGATAAGACTCGCAATTTTATTAAAATTTTCCATGGAGGATGCTGTTAAAGGAACAGCAGGCGAATGGGAGTCTCCGTTTACCACAGTGTTTTAAAGTGCCTGGGACGTTAAAGCATGGCCCCCGGGGGTCAGAACCAGGGTGGTGGAGGGGCCACAGAGGTCCTTCTCTCTGGGGAGTGGGAAAAAGAGTAGGACATGTGGGGAATGCATGGCAGTTTTGTTTTCTGTGTTGTCCAGAGGGTTTCTAAGGCAGTGAGGCTCAAGTAAAGACTGCCATATGACTTAACTCAATGTCCATTTTCTTTATAATTCCAAGATGTCGCTGCTCTGTTAATTGTGGAAATATTGTAGTGCTGTAATGAAGCATATCATCCTCATAGGTTAACGAGCAATTGACTAAATGAGGAACTTCACAGCATGTCTTCTGAAATGTCCTTGAAATACTTTTTCTCCTAAAAAATGCAAACCATCTCTCCCTTTTTCTTTCTGCCTCTTCTCTTTTTCCACACAGGTTCATGAAACCAGCCCCGATGTTTCTTGATCGAAATTTTAAACGGCTAGCAAAAGTCAGCAATTACTTGCCTCCTTTCGGTTTCAAAACGCAAGGTAAGGACAATCCTAACCAGCATCCTGTCACTCACTGTGGCTTGTTTTTCTATAAGTATGCTTACAGAAATTTGACTGAATCCACCATGGCTTTTCGTACTACTAGGCCCCCGATAGCTAGTTTCCTTTATAAGGACACAGTGAGCTCTTTTTGGCATAGTTGGTGCCTGCAGCAGCAGAACTGGAAATACACATCAAGCTGCCCCAATGTATTTTGTTCTGGGTTGCAAGGATTAGGCTTGTGTGGATGAAGGCGATGAAACAATACCTTTTTCATTTGACTCTCCAGCCATCACTTAGCCCCAGCTATTTGAACTACTTGTTGTGTACATGATGTAAAGGCCAAATAATTGTTAACACTCCTTATGAGGCCAAGTCTAGTGAAACCTTTTGCTTTGTTCATCAGAACAATTAAACCGCTGTTGATCATGACCCAAGGCCCGAGGATGCCCAGGTGGTTGTTGTTTTCCACATGGATCATTCCTTCAGACTTTCGCAGAAAACACACACACACGCACGCAAGTTAAACACATGGTACTTTGTGCCATGCTTGAAAAAGCGGTTGCTGGGGCAAGGTGTCTTTTGGGAAGACATTGAATCGATTTGCTGTAGATGGCCAGATGAGCTAGCCTCACATTGCCAGACCAATTCGCAAATGGGAATTAGCGTAACCTCTCAGTTCCTTTTCGATTTCCACGGTGCTTTATCAACAGACCCCTTATGCCGCTGGACGCAATAGGATAGACCCACAACCAATCAGCAACGAAACGTGCAAGACATCAGCGGCAGCCGTCTTTGGTGTTTATGAAAGGCCTAAACGGCATTCCCATAGGGCGCATCCGTGCAGTAATCATATTGTAACCCACCCCGTATTAAATAAGGGGTAGTGATCGGCCCGACCTTGGTCAGGTCTGCTGGAAATCTGTCTGAACGGGATGGTGGCCAGCCTCATATGACCGCAAACAAAACATGAGCTTGCAGATTCTTCTGGTTCACAGGCTACAGATGAGAATGATCATTCAGGTATTTTTTTTAATGTAATCTATGTTTTTGTCGTGTGGTGGGTTTCATTGGGCTTACCGCAGAGATGCTCATCTCTGCGGTAAGCCCACATGTCCTGTGGCTTTGACAGTCTACACTGGTCATTCTGGGGCGGCATGCGGCTCAGGAAGTAGAGTAGGTTGACAACCGGGAGGTTGCTAGTTCGATCCCCCGCTCCTCCTAGCGGAGTCTCGGCGATGTCCCTGAGCAAGACGCCTAACCCTCACTGCTCCTGACGAGCTGGCCTTGCATGGTTGACACCGCCGTCGGTGTGTGTGAATGTGTGAATGTGAACGGGTGAATGGTAGGCAATATTGTAAAGCGTTTTTGGGTGGCCACTGGTTCGAAAAGCGCCATGTATAAATAGAAGCCCTTTACCATTCCCTGACCTTAATCCGACCCCTCGGTGACACCGCCAACGTCGCGGCGACCCACGTAGACGCCAGGATCGGCGCGATAACGCCGGAGTGAAACGACCACCTCTGCGGCGCGTGGCGTGGCGCGGCGCGCTGGCAGACATTTTCCAACGCTTGCAGTTTTTACAGAAAGGCACGTAAAGGTACACCGAGTGTTCCCTTTTGTGTCTGGCCGCTCGCGCTGCGGCGATGCAGGCGAACCGCGCCCGTGCACTCTCTCCCA
>JACYXH010000280.1:120000-121316 GCA_026745465.1 Lota lota | reverse complement strand
CCCCCCCCCCCCCCCCCCCCACCCCCCCCCCCCCCCCCCCCCCCCCCCCCCCCTCCCCCCCCCCCCCCCCCCCCCCCCCCCCCCACCCCCACCCCCCCCCCACCCCCCCCCCCCCCCCCCCCCCCCCCCCCCCCCCCCCCCCCCCCCCCCCCCCCCCCCCCCCCCCCCCCCCCCCCCCCCCCCCCCCCCCCCCCCCCCCCCCCCCCCCCCCCCCCACACCCCTCCCCCCCCCCCCCCCCCCCCCCCCCCCCCCCCCCCCCCCCCCCCCCCCCCCCCCACCCCCCCCCCCCCCCCCCCCCCCCCCCCCCACCCCCCCCCCCCCCCCCCCCCCCCCCCCCCCCCCACCCCCCCCCCCCCCCCCCCCCCCCCCCCCCCCCCCCCCCCCCCCCCCCCCCCCCCCCCCCCCCCCCCCCCCCCACCCCCCCCCCCCCCCCCCCCCCCCCCCACCCCCCCCCCCCCCCCCCCCCCCCCCCCCCCCCACCCCCCCCCCCCCCCCCCCCCCCCCCCCCCCCCCCCCCACCCCCCCCCCCCCCCCCCCCCGCCCCCCCCCCCCCCCCCCCCCACCCCACCCCCCCCCCCCCACCCCCCCCCCCCCCCCCCCCCCCCCCCCCCCCCCCCCCCCCCCCCCCCCCCCCCCCCCCCCCCCCCCCCCCCCCCCCCCCCCCCCCCCCCCCCACCCCCCCCCCCCCCCCCCCCCCCCCCCCCCCCCCCCGCCCCACCCAGCCCTGGCTGACCGTGTGGTCCAACCTTTCCAGACCGCTTCAGTAGCCATTCAAAACATGGATGTTACGCTCGAATTTACTTTCATCATGACCATGTCACAACAACAAACAAAAAAAAAAGCCATCAACAAAAGGAATACCATGGGTCCTAGCCGGGAACATAGAGCCACGTGTAAAATCAGGGAAGGTAATCTATTTATGGGAAATAAAAGAACCAAAGCATTGTGTTCATTTGTGCGTTGAACATTATCTTTATTAGAAGAACTAGGAGCTATCCCTTGACGGACTCGTCCAACCCAGGAACGCAAAATCCCCTTTGTTGCTCACGACGGCAAATCTCGCCATCTGCTGGACATAAAAGAAACTCTCTCGAATACGTTCATCTTCGACACATTTTCATTGTGCTCCTGATATTCAGAAATGCAATACTACGCATATAATGTGTATAAAGGTTCATATGTATCTGCCACTGGTTTTGAGCTCAGCGGTGACCCCCGTGAAGGTTGGCGGTGTGCGTGTTCCTTTAAGAACACCTTAGCAGGCGCATCCTCCTCTGCTGCCACGGATGCGCGCACGGCATCTCGGAATTGGAAA